>CAUYQG010146746.1:0-15430 GCA_963574415.1 Tarsius wallacei | reverse complement strand
TGCAGTGGATTTTGAAAACAGTACAAACGTAAATTTTCTCATTAACAGTTCTTTTATATGGATTACATACTGAGATGATCATATTTTGGATAGAGATGATTTATTTTTAATTAAAATGTTTTTTATTTAAAGATGTGGGGTACAATTCAGGGTTAGGAATACAAATGTTCATTATGCGGGTACCCTTGTTGATAAGGTGTGTCCCCCATTCCCCTGGCAGTTTCCTGCTACTGCTAATCCCTTTCTTATAGTATTATGATAATTGTTCAAGGTCCGTTTATGAGTGAGAACATATGGTACTCTTTTCTTTGTTTCTGTGATAGATAACTGAGTATGATAGACTCTAAATCCCTCCAAGTTGCTGCAAAGTCTATTTATTTGTCTTTCTTTATGGCTGCATAATATTCCATTGTGTATATGTACCATATTTTTTTATCCAGTCCAGCTTCGATGGGCAGTATGGTTAGTTCCATGTTTTTGCTATTGTGAATAGAGCTGCAACAAACATGTGTGCACAGGTCTTTATGATAGAATGACTTGAGTTCCTCTGGGTATAGAGATGATTTAATAAAATATATTACTTTGATTAATATTGCCTGTTTCTTTTAAAGTTTTATATTGTGACTACTAGTAAATTGAAATGACATGTGTAATTTGCATTATATTTCCATTAAATAGCATTTAAATAGGCAACACATGATACAGGATTTCAAAAAGAAAAAAATATCAATAATAGCTTGGAGAAGACCTAGAAGTAACTGGATCTTTTACTCAAAGGGGTGCTCAAAGGGGAAAAAATGTAATAGGTAGAAGGAATGATATGTGCACAGGGTTTGGGTAAGAGTGTGATATACCGTGTGGGCAAAGTGTGCATGTTGATTTGATGAGAAGCAGTGGGATATCAGGTTGCAGAAATATAAAGGGCCTGATTGTGCAGGATGCTGAATGCTAGGCTAAGGAGCTTCGATCTTATTCTTCAGGCAATGAAGTAGCACCTAGCGGTTTTTGAGAAGTGAGGATATTTTTCGGAGGTTAATTTTGTTTCATTTGAATAGATAAATATTGGAGAGGCAATTATTTAGGAGAATATTGTGATATTAATGGCATAAGGAGGATATAATTAAAATTGGGTGATACTATCAGAAATAGAACTAATGATGGTAATGAGAATGATGATGGCTAATCCTTACTAAGTGTTTATTTTCTGCAAAAATTATGCTAAATATTTTACATGAGTTATCTTATGCAACACTCAAAGCTCTTCTTTAGGGTGGGTGCTATTGTTGTCCTTATTTTATAACTGAAAAAACTGAAGAATACAAAAGTTAAACAACTTGTCCAAGATCATACAGCCAGTAAGAGGTGAAGCTAGAATTTGACTGAACTGAGACTGACCAGTAAATGAACACTGATCAATGTGTACTGACTTCACCTTAAAGTCATCATTCATATCAGCCCCTTCCTAGAGCCTGTCTTTGATGCTTTGAAGCCAGACATTGACTTCTTCTCTTGAGCTATGAAAGTCCTAGATGGCATCTTATTCCAATAGAAGGCTGTTTTGTCCACATTGAAAAAGTCTATTGTTTAATGTAGTCACTTTAATCAATTATCTTAGCTAGATTTTCTGAACAACTTGCTGTAACTTCTAAATCAACACTTGCTCCTTCACCTTGCACTTTTATATCCTGGAGGCAGGTTTTAGTAAATCTCATGAACAAACTTCTACTAAGTTCCAACTTTTCTTCTGAAACTTCCTTATCACTCTCAGTCTTCATAGAATTGAAGTGAGTTAGGGCCTTTCTCTGGATTAGATTTTGTCTTACGGGAATGTTGTGGCTGATTTGATCTTCTATCCAGACCATTCAGATATTCTCCATATCAGCAAAAAGGGTGTTTTGCTGTCTTATCATTCTTGTGTTCACTGGAGTTGCACTTTTAATTTTTTTCAAGAATCTTTTGTTTGCATTCAGAACTTAAATAACTGTTTTGGCTTAAGAGGCCTAGCTTTGCCTGTCTTGGCTTTTGACAAGCCTTCTTCACTAAACTTAATTATTTTAGCATTTCTAGCTTTTGACTTAAAGTGAGAGATGTGTGACTCTTCCTTTCACTTGAACACTTAGAGATCATTGTAGGGTTATGAATGCATAATTTCAATATTGCCATGTCTCAGGGAACTGGAAGTCTCAAGGAGAGGTAGAGAGAGAGAGATGGGAGAGTGGCCAGTTGGTGGGGGAGTCGGAACACACACAACATTTAAAGATTGCTGTCTTATATGGGCACAGTTCATGGAGCTTCCAAATTATAACATTAGTACCATCAAATATTGCTGGTCACAGATTACTGCAATAGATATAATAATAATGAAGAAGTTTGAAATAATGTGAGAATTACCAAACTGTGGCACAGAAACACGAAATAAGCACATGCTGCTGGAAAAAAATAGCACTGATAGACTTACTTGACACAGGGTTGCCACAAACTTTTAACTTGTAAAAAATGCAATATCAGCAAAGCTCAATAAAGCAGAGCGCAATAAAACAAATCATGCCTGCATGTAAAATATACTGAGATGACTTGTAAAACTTTAAGGTCAGCAGTTTTTTTTTTTCTGTGTTGTGTGTATTAAAGACATAGTAACTTGTGACAAGAACAAAGCCTTCAGTCTTCAGGCTTGCCATGGGCCAACTTTCAGCTTCTCTGACTTTTGTCGTCTCTAAGATGAGAACATATTTATATATTCCATACCTACCACTAAATTTTTTGAATGCTAAATAAGTGAATATACAAGATTATGTGATTTAGTTTTTAAAATGTTGCAGTGAAATATAGATCGATGATAATAAGTACACAAAATTTTAAAACATGATACTGTAATTCACTGGATAGTCCAGAAACATTATACAAAGGCATAAGAAAATCTATAATTCAGCTTAAAAATGTAAGTGATCTTGTCAACAATATCATAATGATCTGACAAAACAGGGAATAGAATTTAGGCATTTTTGGGTTCCCACTGGTTTTTTCAGTCAATAGAGTCTTGGTGCCTTAACCATCAGATAAAATTGAACCTGAACCAACTGCTATATTGAAAAGGGCATGTCACCACATTACAATATAGAGTGATTTCCTGCTTTATTTTGTGTGTGTATGTATGCACATATGTGTATACACGTGTGTGTTCAAACACTTCTATGAATGAAATTTTACATGGAATTAAGAAACTGATATCAGGGGTTTATTGTGAATCAGAGACTTCCTATAAATGCTATAAGGCCAATGTAAATGCAGTTCAAACTTTAAGGCTGTATCTTGTACAAATCAGTATGATGTGAATTAATTTTTATTTCATAATATAGAGGCACTGACTATATCATGATTGTCCTACTATACTATCAAAATTTACATTTTGTTAAATTGTGTTATTGAGTGCATTTGGTTATATTTTTACTAAAAGTGTTTATATATATTATAGCATTAAATTTTATTAAATGAAATTTAAAATACATTGCTCTTGGAAACATTTCTTTTCAATTTAATTTTTTCTTTATTTTATTGTAAAGATGTGGGGTACAAGTCAGGATTAGGTACATAGGAAGTCTGCACGCAGGTGAAGTTGGGGCCTCCAACTGTTCCTCACTTCCCCTGGTTTAGGACCAGGTACCCTTAGTAATGTTATGTGCTCGTCCCTTCTGCCCCTGGCAGTGTCCTGCTATTGCTGATCCCTCTCTTGTAGTATTGTGATGAATGTTCAGAACTCATTTATGAAAGAGAACTTGTGATATTCTGTTCTCTGTTTCTGTGATAGATCACTGAGTATGATGGACTCTAAATCCATCCAAGTTGCTGTGAAGCCCATAATTTTGTCCTTTTCTTTGTGGCTGTGAGGCACTCTATCACATATATGTACCACATTTTCTTTATCCAGTTCACTTTTGATGGGCAGCAGGGTTGGTTCCACATTTTTGCTATTGTGAATAGTGCTGCAATAGACATGTGTGTACAAGTATCTTTTTTGTAGAATGATTTGAGTTCCTTCATGCATATTCTCAGAAGAGGAATTGTTGGGTCATACGGAAAGTCAATTTCTAGTTCTTTTAAAAATTGCCACACTGTTTTCCATAAAGGTTGAATTAAGTTGCACTCCCACCAAGAGTGTAAAAGTGTTCCCTTTTCTCCACATCCTCACCAGCATCTGTTGTTTTCTGATTTATTAGTGATGGCCATCCTTACTGGAGCTAAGTGGTATCTCATTGTGGTTTTGATTTGCATTTCTCTGATGTCTGGTAAGGCTGATCATTTTTTTCATGTGTCTGTTGGCTGTTTGTATGTCTTCTTTTGGGAAGAGTCTATTCATGTTTGCCCACTTTTTAATAGGGCTGGTTTTTTTTTTCCTTTTGGCACGTTTGAGTTCCTTGCAAATCCTGGATGTTAGGCTTTTGTCAGATATACAGTTAGCAGATATTTTTTTCCATTCTGTGGATTGTCTCCCTATTCTCTTGATGGTTTCTTTTGCTTTGCAAAAGATTTTCAGTTTGATGAGGTCCCACTTGTCTGTCTTATCTTTTATGACATATGCTTTTGGGGCTATGATCAAGAATTGGTTGCCTATTCCAGCATGCAGAAAGGTGTCTCCTGTGTTTTCTTCTAAGATTCTTGTAATTTGAGGTTTTGCATTTAAATTTTTTATCCATTTAAAGTTGATTTTTGTGTATGGTGATAGGTAGGGGTCCTGTTTCATTCTCTTGTGTGCCATCAGCCAGTTTTCCCAGCACCATTTGCGGAATAAGACCTCTTCTCCCCAGTGGTTGTTGTTGATGGCTTTGTCAAAGATGAGTTTGTTGAGAAATCGAGTTTTTGAATACAGATTCTCTATCCTGTTCCATTGGTGTATATGCCTGTTCTTGTACCAATCCCAGGCTATTTTGATTATTGTAGCCTTATAATAAAGAAACATTCAATTTTTTATTTGGAAAAATATTTTCTGATGTTGACTCAGCATTTATTGTATGAAAAACAATATAGTTTAGATGAGTTCCATGTAAGAAACTAAAAAAAAAAAAAAAAAAGGAAAGAAAGGAAGAAAAAAGAAGCTAAGGATAGGGGACATTCTGGTTTCCTGCATGGACATACCCTTTAGGACCAAACACTCATCCCACCAAGTATCTGTTGAGTCCCTGTCTGGAAATTGTCCCCACCCAATGGGTGCCACTTCACTAAAAGTTATGCTCCCTCCTCTGAGGCAGTCTGTACCCAATGACTGATCAACATAGGGTGCAAAAGCTCGATCTCCTTGTGTCAGTTTGGGACAATTCTGAAGAGATCATTTCATATTCAGAGTTTCACAAAAAATTGGCTCCAGCCTTTCATCAACTGCATCACAGCTTAATGTCTCTTCCTTCTCAAACATGTGCCCCTTAGTCCACCGCTGATGTTGTTCTCAAGATGTTCCTCATAAACCTCCTGCACAGGAATTCCCCTGACAGAGTCTCTATCTCCAGGTAACTCAACCCAGAGAGAGGAGAACAGGCTTGGTAAACTCAATCCTGTCAAGTAAATGGAAACTTCTGAGTTTGGGAAGACATTCACAGAGGTTTTGGAAACCTGCTTAAATATGCTTCTAGTAGATATCCTTTTCTTTTGTGTGCAACACCAGGAGCTAAAGATTGTTCTTGTGCACAGGTGGTTAGGAAAGTTTTTGCCTGATAAGGTGAGAGTTGATTAGAGACCTCAAAGAGGAGAAGCCTGAAAGAGGAAGAGAAAGATGGAGAAATGGCCGTTTGGTGGAGGAATCAGAACACATACAACATTTATCAATTGTTTGCCATCTTATAAAAGCAGTTCATGGAGCTCAAAACAATTACAATAATACCATCAAAGGCTGTTGATTGCAGATTACTGTAATAGATGTAATAATAATGAGTAAGTCTGAAATATTGTGAGAACTGTCTGGAAGAAGAGTGTGCCAGAGAGATTATCAAGTACAAAGACCAGTAAAGTAAAGCAACAGTAAAGAGCCTCCTTCCAGTGTGACTGAACAGAGTAAGTAAAGTGAAGAGTTGTATAGGAGATATGGTCCATAAGGCAAGTATGCCAGATGGTGTAACACCCTGTGCCATTATATAACTTTGGACTTTACTCTGAGAAGGGAAGACATTGAGTTTGAACAAAGAACAACTTAATTTGATTTATGTTTTAAAAGGAGATTAGATTTTATGGAATAAAGATGAAAGCCAATTAGGAAGATACAACAATAATCATGATGGGAGATACTATGGCTAAGACCAGTCTGTTAGAGAAAGATGATGAAAAGTGTTTGCATTCTGAGTATTAGAACCAACAGGATTCGCTGATGAATTGGATGTGGAGTGTGAGAGAAAGAAAGGAGTCTAGGATGACTTTAAGATTTTTTTGTCTGAACAATTAGAAAGATGGAGTTGAAAGTTCTTGAAGCAGGGAAGAATAAAACATATCTGAAATGTAGAATAATGGGAAACAGAAATATAATGGGGAAGTGCTAGAACAGAGTTTTTGGAGAGACAGAAATCAGGAGTTGTGTTTTGAGCATTTTGAGATTCCTACTAGTCATCCAAGGGGAGATATCAAATAAATAGTAAGCCATCTGAGTTGTAGTTCAGGGTAAATATTCAGACTGGAAATATAACTTTGGTGTTATTAATGATACAGTTGGTATGTAAAGCAGGAAACTGGATGAGGTCAATAGAGCATTAGTATAGGTAGAAAAAGTCTGACGACTGGGCTCTACAATATTCCAACACTTACAGGTTAGGGAGATGAGGTAAAAACAGGAAAAAGACTGCAAAGAAGTTGTCAGTGTGATAGGAGGAATACCAAAAGAGATAATGTCCTAGAAGCCAAGTGACAACATTGTTTTAAGGAAGAGGAAGTGGCCAAGAATGTCAAATACTGCTGTTAGGTCAAGTAAGATGATCTGGAAAGGTCCATTGGATTTAGCAACATGATGGTTACTAGTGACTTTTGATGAGACCTATTTCTCTGGAGTGTTGGGGAATAAAGACAGTTCAGAAGGAAGTTTTGAGAAAGGAAAAGAAGACAGTGAGTGTAGATACTTCCTTTGAATAACTTTTCTGTAAAGGAAAGCAGAAAAATGAAATCTGAGAGGAAATATAGAGTCAAAAAAGTTTTTTGATTTTGTTTTAAGAGGGAATGTAAGGTGCTTGTATGCAGATGGCAATAATTCCCTGTGGTACAGGAGAGAGGGGAGAATCACTGGAGCAATATTATTGAACAGATGAGATGAGGTGGGATCTTGTGCACAAGAAGATGAGTGACCTTGAGTAGGAATAGCTATAGCAAGAATAATATTAGATTTACAAATTGATACTATAAAATAGTAACCCATTTACCAAATTGTTCCTTGGATTTAAAAAAATTTAAAATACATCCTTCAACATATTAAAACACTTTCATTCTTACTCAGTGAAAAATAACCAAAAAATGAAACTGCAGTGAGATACCATTTTTTTAATCCATCAGACTGGCAAAGACTAAAAAGCTTGATAGCACAATGTATTGGGAGAATGTGGAGAAATTGTTACTTTTGTACATTGTTGGTTGTAGCATTAATTGATACTTTGTCAAATATTTATAAAATTTACAGAAGTAATATACTCCTTATGCCAGAAATTATGACTGCCAATTTAATCTACAGATATACTTAGATATGTGAGAAGAAGCATTTATTTATGATTGCTGTAGCACTCTTTGTTATAGGAAAAGATGTTAGACTATTTAAATTTTATCAGTAGCAAATTGTTGCATAAATTGTGGTTCATGCATATAATAGAATTAGATATTGCTATGAAACAGGAATAGGGAAGCCCTTTATCTATTGATAAGAAGAGATCTCTGAGAAGTACAGTTGACCAACAAAGCAAGGTATAGAGCAGTGTGTACCATTTTCAAACATTTGTGAAAAACCATATATATATGAGTCATACACAGATAGGCAGGCCTGCGTATGCCTAAATATCTCTGGAAAGATATACAAAATTTTTTTAAAAACTTGGAGGGCACTTTGCTAGTTTATTTTTCATATGATGACTTGTTTCTATGATGAGGTCTATTTCTATAAATAAAAAAAAGCATGTGAGAATTAAATAAAAGTAAATATTTAACACTGTTCAACTAGTAGCTGGATATTTTAAATACAGACAACTACCAATTTCAAATCTAAAGAAATCAAGTAGTTAAAAATGTCTTATATTTAATATACCAAGCAGCCTATTTCATAATAATTTTAAACAGGAGTTTACAATATTGTCATTTGTAACTTTATTTTGAGTGATGTGTTGTAATGAATGATACCTTTTCATAATACCTGGCATGTGCTTTAAGTATTTTAATAAAGTATATATTAATATAATTAATTATATTTAAATTATATTCAGTATATTCAAACAGATTACTAATATAATACTAATGAAACATTGAATATAATGGTGAATTCAACATAGTAAAACAATTTTAATTTTCCTAAATTTTTTTAGATTTAGTTTTTTTGGATTTATGGCAGATGTCTATTCTATCTATCTATTCCTTAATTGCTGCAGTGTTCTATGGAAAACAGTCTAAATAGCTGATTGAAGAAAGTATAGTGCAATTCTTCCAATTTAACTCTTTTTTTGGTTTAGTTACATTTCTTTTAGATTGGTCTGTTGAAATTTGCTCCATTCTCTATATTAGACCTAACAAATACAAGGAAGTTATGATTATTTTATTTTCCCTTCATTTGTTTACATTTGCCCTTAGTTTTTGACCTTTTTTTTGTTTGAGAACAGAAACTTTATATTAAATATGTCATAGCAAATGCATGTTGAAATCATACCTAAGGAGAATCCTTTTAGATTAAGTGATATCAAATCAGCCTATGCTAAATATTTACACATTTGAAATGTTGGATTCTACTCTTTAATGTTATTGTCTAGATTTTCTAAAGTACCACTTATTAAATATACTCATTTCTAGGAGTCAACAAATGGTGTTAATTTCAAGATTTATTACATATAATCATGAAACATTATAGTGGTATCTTTTGTCAGAACAAAGTACAGGTTGACAATTCAAAGACATACCTTCTTCTGAATGGTGTATTGTTAAGAGGAAATACTTGTGAACAAAAGGTGGAAATAGCCGAACTAGGAATCAGGTATCACAGGTTGAGAACAAGAATAGTGAATTGAATATATGGGCAAAGTTTAATGGCTTGAATGACAGCTCAAAGACAAGATGGGATTTCACCCATTTTCAAAACATTACTTTTGTGTTCTACTTTAAAGCACCTGGCTGTCTTTCTTTAATTCAAATG
This sequence comes from Tarsius wallacei, assembly GCA_963574415.1. NCBI lineage: Eukaryota > Metazoa > Chordata > Mammalia > Primates > Tarsiidae > Tarsius > Tarsius wallacei. The sequence continues at coordinate 6,084 of CAUYQG010146746.1, read as the reverse complement.
ATAGTAAATATTCAATGCTCGAGCATATATGTGAGCTTCCATTTGCTCAAGAGTGGCAGAAGTATTCATATTTTATTGAACTACTTTCAGTAACTAGGTCCTTTTTTAAAATTCATATTCTAAAGTATATTTTATAGATTAGTTTTTTATACGTATGTGCTTTAAATATAATTTTATTTTTACTCACTTAAAGTATTAGGATTGTGAAATAGGGAGAAAATATTATAGTCACATTTAATTTAGTCAATTATTTATCTACCTCAAAAAAGATAAGGCCAAGCAATACAAACACATGCTAATATGTTAATATATGTAAATAATCAATTCTTGCTGTTTAATTTTTAAAATGCTTGTAGGAAAATATTATGCTTTTTGATAATGGTGCTCTTCAAGCAAACTCATTTATAATCATCTAAGTGATGCTAATGAGGGCAATTCTAGAGACCTGAAATACCCTTGCAATACTACTATCAGAAAACCAATTACTGGACAATTTTAAAGACATGTATTATTCTGAGTAGTGATTTTGTGAATGACAGATAAATATCACTTTATCAGAAAGCAAATAGCCAGGAAGAGGATAAGGAGAAGATAATGCAAAATAGAGCAAAAGATGACAAATTTGAAAGATATCTCAAAGATACAGTTTGGGACAATTATATCTTATTTTTTTGGCAGAGTGGCATGCTGAGCTAATATATGATTAGGGTAAATAAAATGAAATCACAAGGGTCTTGAGTAGAAGCTAAAAATAATTTTTATAATAAAATTTTATGTTATGATATCAACAATAAAATATTCAATCTGTTGTGCTATGATGTATTTCTTACTCGGTTTCTTATGAAAGCTAGGAATATCTTGATTAGTTAAGAATCTTTTGAGAAGAAAGTAATCAAATAGCTAGTTTGATTTTTGATATCTTAATGTATAATTCAATTACAAGAAAAATTGACTTAGAGTTTACCAACAAATTTTTAGCAAATTAAATAGAAAATTAATATAACTAGGGATGTCATCCTCAAACTGTTTATACAAGGAACCTTTTGGGGCTTCTTTTAAGGTAGATTAAAATAAAGGTAGCAATAAAATAATTCTTCTGTGATGAATGAAAAAAACTCCAGCCATTACTTTATCTGAGTAAATTTCCATTTCAGTGCCTGAACATTTTTCTTGAAGGGAACTGAAGTGGCACCCACCTATGACACTGATTTGGATAAAGAAACTCTTCTTCAACCCATAGATTTACTGAGAAAAGGCCACTGCTCTGCTGGATTTTGGAAGACATGGCATTTGGTATATGTGCACATGTACTTGAGCATTTTAGAGCAGAAAGGTAGAACCTTTGAGATCTTAGTCAGTGTTAGAAATAAAGAAAATGTAGGAAACACCCTTATGCAAATTGAAATAGGCAACAATTCCTAATCACCTCTCCAAAAGCGAGTGCCATAAAAGATAAAATAGACAAGTGGGACCTCATCAAACTGAAAAACTTCTGCAAAGCAAAAGAAACCATCAAGAGAGTGGGAAGATAGCCCACAGAATGTAAAAAAAAAAAAATCTGCCAACTGTAAATCTGACAAAGGCCTAATATCCAGGGTCTACAAGGAACTCAAACATGCTGAAAGGAAAAAACAAACAATCCTATTAAAAAATGGGCAAAAGATATGAATAGACACTTCTCAGAAGAAGACATAAGAGTAGCTAACAGATACATGAAAAAGTGCTCAGCCTCAAAGAAATGCAAATTAAAACCACACTGAGATACCACCTAACTCCAGTCAGGATGGCCATCATCAATAACTCAAAAAAACAACAGATGCTGAAGAGGATGTGGGGAAAAGGGAACACGCTTACACTGTTGGTGGGAATGTAAACTAGTACAACCTCTGTGGAAAACAGTGTGGCAATTTCTAAAAAATTCTGAAAATTGACCTGTCATATGACCCAGCAATCTCCCTTCTGGGAATATACCCAGAGGAGCTCAAATCACTCAATAATAAAGATACCTGAACACACATGTTTACTGCAGCATTATTCACAATAGCAAAAACATGGAACCAACTGTGCTGCCATTGAAAGTGGACTGGATAAAGAAAATGTGGTACATCTGCATGATGGAATATTATGCAGCCATAAGGAAAAACAAAATTATGAATTTTGCGTCAACCTGGATGGAATTAGAGTCTATAATACTCAGTGATTTATCACAGAAACAAAGATCTGAGTTCCACATGCACTCACTCATAAGTGGACCCTGAACATTTATTATAACTCTATAAGAAAGAGATAGCCAGTAGTGGGACACTGCCAGGGTGGGGGACACATAACATCAATAAGGGTACCCACAATTTACCTGTATGATGACCACATATGTACCTAACCCTCATTTGTATCTCACATTTTAAAAATAAAATAAAATAATTATATAAAAAAAAGAAATAACTTTGGTAAACATTTACTGTACCTTTTTTGATAGGAGAAGTAAATGATATTCAGAAGGATTAAGTAATTTTCTTGGGATCACATGGCTAGTAAATGGCACAGCTGGACTATAACTTGGACCTCCTAATTGTTTTTCAGATGGTCGTGCCCTCAGGGCATCACTCACATCCATTTGCACCCTTGCATTCATATAGTGTTACCCTTCATGTCTTCACCACCTTTCGCAAAGTCTGCTGCCACAATGTTATTTTTAGTACATAATAAGAGAGGAAGTCATTGCACATTTCAGACTCTGGGAGTCCATCCTACTGTGCCCGAGGGAAGCTCAGTAAGCTGGCAATGAGATGGTAGAATGAAGATAGATGGTCCTCCTAGCATTCATACCCTAGCCATCTGTCCATAAGATGTTCTTCCTTCTTGCTCTTACACTTACCCCCTCCAGTGGCCTGCAGTATATGCTTCTTGACTTTCCATTTTAAGACTGCTGCTAGTGTTTATTTTAACTTGATTTTGTGTAATAAAATGCTCCAAATTTTTTTGGAGGCAGGAATGACAGAGTGATCATAGTTACAATATGTGCTAGGACCCATCTCCTCCAGGTTTGCCCTGTCTGTGATACCCATGTGTGCTGACACTCCGTCTTCAAACCATTCTACACACCACTTTCAGGTAAATCTTCTTAAAGTACAGTTTTCCCTAATGTCATTTTTATCCTTAAAACTATAGATTTCTGAAAATTTCCTCTAGAAACAATTCCTCAGTTGGATGTTGAAAATTTTCCATGGTTTTTCCCCTAAGTTCAGTGTCATCTCTAACCATTCATCTTATCCAGTCTTAGTCATATTATTACTCACTGTCCAGTCAGTGAATTGTTTTTCTTGCTTCTTTTTTTAGGTCAAATGGTGCCTTATGTTAGGAATGCCATGACAGTTATATATTACCTACTGATGTGGGCAATAAAGAAACCTAGCTAGTCCATGTTACAAACAAAATGACTGTTACTATAATTATTTACTATTATTTATGGAAAGTCATAAATTTAACTCATATTATAACTTACATGTACAGAGAAATATAATTTATTAATTTTATGTTTAATTAATATAATCTCCCTTCTGAGCTCCCTAGCAAGAACCTCTGTCCCGGAATCCTCCTCCTTCCAAAGTAATCAGATTTAATGATCAATTGTGCTTAAATCTTTGGTTAGGACCTATAATTTAAATACTTCATTTTGATAATGCTTAATCTTTTTTTATTATTTTTATTTTTTTTGAGTTGAAGTCTCACTCTGTCGCCCAGACTGGAGTGCAGTGGCAAGCTCCCGGCTACCGCAGCCTCGACCTGCTGGGCTCTGGCGATCCTTCCACCTCAGCCTTCCAAGTAGCTGGAACTACAGGCGTGCGCTACCACACCTGGCTAATTTTTTGATTTATTGTAGAGATGAGGTCTCGCAAAGTTGCCCAGGCAGGTCTCGAATCCTCGGGCTCAGGCAATCCACTCACCTCAGCCTCCCAAGGTGCGGGATTACAGGCTGAGCCACCGAGCCCGGCTCATGCTGCATTTTCATAGACTCTTGTTTTAGCCTGTGTTCTCTAGAAAACAGAGCCCAAGGCAAGGATTAAAAGCTGATATTGTATTTAGGGGGCACATATAAGTAAAAAGAAGGGAGGAAAAGAGAAGTTAGCAAGTTTGGACAGGTCAGGAAAGAGAAAGAATGCTTCTTTTTTTAAAATTTAGAAATGAGTTTTTATTTTATTTTTTTATAAAGATGTGGGGTACAATTCAGGGTTATGTATACAAACGTGGATTATACAGGTACCCTTGTTGATGAGGTGTGCCCCTCCCTCCCCTAGCAGTTTCCCTCAACTGCCAATCCCACCCCTCCTCCCCCGACAGTTTCCCACTACTGCCAAGCCCTTTCCTAGAATATTATAATTGTACAAGGCCCTTTTATGAGTGAGAACATATGGTACTCTGTTCTTTGTTTCTGTGATAGATCACTGAGTATGATTGACTATAAATCCATCCAGGTTGCTGTGAAGTCCATATGTTTGTCCTCCTTTATGGCTGCATAATATTCCATTGCGCATATGTACAACATTTTTAAAATCCATTCCAGCTTTGATGGGCAGCATGGTTGGTTACATGTTTTTGCTATTGTGAATAGAGCTGCAACAAACATTTGTGTGCAGGTATCTTTTTGGTAGAACAATTTGAATTCTTCCGGGTATATTCCCAATAGGAGAATTGCTGGGTCATATGGAAGGTCAATTTCTAGTTCTTTCAGAGATTGCCACATTGTCTGCCAAGGAGGTTGCACTAGTTTGTATTCCCATCAGCAGTGTAGAAGCATTTCTTTTTCTCTGCATCCTCGCCAGCATCTGTTTTTGTTTGTTTTATTAATGATGGCCATTCTTACTGGGGTTAGGTGGCATCTCAAAGTGGTTTTGATTTGCATTTCTCTGATGATTAGTGAGAATGAGCACTTTTTCATGTGTCTGTTGGCTGCCTGTATATCTTCTTTTGAGAAGTGTTTATTCATGTCTTTTGCCCTCTTTTGAATGGGGCTGATTGAACCCTCACGCATATATTGACACACACCTTAAACTATAAAAAATGAAAATAAAAAAACCCACCACCAACCACAAAATTGAAAGATGAACACTGAATCATTCATATACACACATACACAGAAAACAACAAATAAAAGAAGAAAGAAATAGAAAAAGTAAAAAAATTGGGGGGATGCAGATCAAACCCTTACATACACACTCATGCACAAAGGAAAACTAAAAATAGATGAACTAACAAACTGGCAAAAAAATTTTAAAAATAAAAAAAATAAAAAAAACCCTGTCCTTTTGTGGCAGGCTTTGTAATTGTTCCTCTAATCTGGTCTCTCCTGCAGAGCCACCTCTTTCACTCTCAGTGTCTGGAGAAGGAAGTAGGAGTGGCAGTGGAGGTGGGTGGGGCTGCAGTTCTCCCCTCCCACTCTCATATCTCCTCCAGTGGGGAGGTGCAGGATTGTCACTTCCCCAGGTATGTGCTCTTTGGGGGGTTGGGGAGGGGGGTTCCCAGCTAGGCCTATCCTGGAATGGAGTTCTATTGTGACTGACATCCAGTCTCGGCCTGGGTTTGTCCTTCTCAGTCATTCCCCACCTGTGTGTATCTGGCATTCAGAGGATTACTGGGGAGGAGGGGGCTTGGGTCAGCTCTGGACTCACCATAGATCTCTTTGGAGTCCTTCCTCATCCTTTTCTGGCCACACCCTTTGTGTCACAGCTGGATCAGGATACGGGGTGGGACGCCTGGGACTCAGCACTCGTCAGGTACCTCTGAAGTTTGTGCTTTTAGGATATTCCCCCTGGGTCATGATCAGAACCTGAGTAGTTGATCAGCTAGTCACAGAGATTGGGTCTGTTGCTCCGTGGTGAGCAAGTTGGAGCACTTTCCTGCCCCGCCTTCAAGGTGGTGGTAGGGTGTCTCTCTTGTTCTCTTCCGTAGGAATCTACCTCTGGACTCCCTCCGCAGCCCCTACAGCCAGTTCCCTGCCAGGCACTGAAGTGGTGAGGCAAAGCCTGGAGCTGGCAGTCTCTCCTGCTGCAGTGTTGAGGCAGAGGCTGGGGCTGTAGTCTCTCCCCA
>CAUYQG010146743.1:0-32585 GCA_963574415.1 Tarsius wallacei | reverse complement strand
AATGTTTCAAATTTTTTATTTTTTCTAGGATTTTGGAATTTTTGTGCAAACATACTGAAATGTCTTGGGGATGAGACCCAGGCCTAAATCTGAAATTCACTTATGTTTCATATATACCTTATAAACACCTAGCCTGGAGGTAACTTCACGCAGTATTTTATTTTATTATTTTATTTTAATTTTTATTTTTTTTGAGTTGGAGTCTCACTCTATTGCCCAGACTGGAGTGCAGTGGCCGCTCCCGGCCACCGCAGCCTCGACCTGCTGGGCTCTGGCGATCCTTCCACCTCAGCCTTCCAAGTAGTTCGAACTACAGGTGCGCGCTACCACACCTGGCTAATTTTTGATTTATTGTAGAGATGAGGTCTCGCCAAGTTGCCCAGGTGGGTCTCAAACCTGCAGGCTCAGGCAATCCATTCACCTCAGCCTCCCAAGGCACAGGATTACAGGCTGAGCCACCGAGCCCAGCTCAGTCATTTTAAATAACTATATGTAAACAAAGTTTTGGCTGTGTTTTCATCCCATGAGGTCACTTGTGCCATGCCCTGCTCTAAACGTTTTAGATTTTGGAGCGTTTAGAATTTCTGATTTTCAGATTAGGGATGTTCGACCTGAACCAGATTAAATACAGAACCCTATAAGCTGTCTTCCCTCTTCACCATTAAAAACAGTGAAAGGAAGCTGGAGCTTTTCTACAGTAGTGAAATGTAAACCCTGAGGGTTTGCCCTTGTGGCACAGATTCTGGCTACTCAACCAAGCTGTTAGTATTCCTGGTCCTCAGTTCCTACCAAAGAGGAGGGTCATCCTTGGCAGCGGGGTTGGATGCTCATAGCAAACCGTTAGCTCCTGGAATGGGACATGTTCCTTCTTTAGGCCACTCAAAGGCACCCAACTAGCTAAGATAGCATTTCTGTGTGAATTACAAAGAAGATTTCCCAGGGATGAATGTGGACGTCGACTCCTCGTGAGCCTCCTCAGGCCCTTTCAAGCACCAAAGGGGACACAGCCTCTTCCAGAAAAAGACCTGGGCTTAATCTCTCCCTTCAGTGACACCATCACCCCGGCCAGCTCTCTGTGTTCTCCATCCAGTGCAGCTGAAGAAATGACCAGTCTCTGGTGCAAACAATCTTCAAGGGGTGCTGTTTCCCCTCCAGCCCTGCCCTGTGCACAGTGCCCAGCCTCGGGGTCTGCCCCGGGCATCCTTCTCACAGCTGCTCTCCAGTCCCTCCTGGCCCCTGTGGATGCTCCCTCTCATGTGACCTGCATCCCAAGGTCAGGATTTGGGGACTCATGATTTGGTCAAGATGAGAAAACGCTATTCACACCTAAGAGCATGTTACTTATCCTGGTGACTTGTCCATTTCTGAAAGAAAAACAGTTTTGCTGCCTCTTACTACCAATCTCTCTATTCATTTCAATCTGACATTTACATGTTTCCATCACTTATGCAGTTCCAATGACATTCTGGTTTACGCATGCTTCATTCGTTATTGTTTTAAATTAAAACCTTTTAAAAATGCTATTGGTGTCCTGGAGCCAAATGTCACAGCTTAAAGTCAATAATATAATTCAGCATTTAAAGATCTCGAATTAATTTATCTCAAATTAATACTTCAACACAACATTAATGCCACACCAAAATAAAACCGTCTAGAGGGTCAGTTCCTCGAAGTGCTTTCCAGACAGGAGGACCGCAACGGTGGCACTTACTTGATGGTCTGCAGGAATCGCACCCTGTCGTTGATTTCATCTGGGATCTTGCTGAGGATCTGCTTCAGCGCCCGGGCCTTCTCATTCAGGTCTTGGAATTCCGGCTCTGGTCGCTCAATCATATACTCTGATGAGACAAATATATCATAAAAAACATCACACAACTCTCTGCCCCATTCACATATAAGAATTCCCAACACTGGTCAAGGCACATCAGGGGGTAGGTGGGAACAGGACAGGTAGGGTGCAGAGTAGATGCCTCAGCACCTGCTCAGGCCAGTGATAACAGGGCTTGTTACATTTATAAGGGCAGACAAGAAGGGACCAAATGTTTTCAATTTGGGGTAAATGAAATCCCATAAAATCTTAAAAAACGGATGAAGAAGGGAGGTTACATCAAGTTCCTCAGTCCTCTGAAGCTACATTTCACAAGAAAACCTGAAACTAAGTAATGATATTCATAACTGATGCAAAGGCAATATTTATCTGCCAATGGCACAATGAATGCAGTAAGTTAAAACCCCTATATTGAATATATAGTGCCTCATTATACCAAAACCCCAAAAACCCTAGTAAAAGCTTCAGTACATTCTTGAAATCTCACCAAAAACCCAACACAAACCCTTGCACAAATCTAGCATGAGGGCTGGGATCACAGAACATGAAGTCTGGAAAGGAAGGTCAATCAGACTTGGCAGAGGCAAAACAAGCCTGCATCAGACTCCCTGTAGACTTGGAAGCACACCAACTCCCCCAGTTCATCAACAAGTTATAGCCTCACAGGCTGCAAACACGCAAAGTCTACAGACTGACGAGGGCTTTCTATGTACTATGGGATCAGCTAAAATGCCTACTTTTGTTCTCCCTTAATAAACACAGGAAATTTTATGCCTACATATTTTCCAGATTAGTAGTAAAACTGCTACTAAATTTAAGTGAAGCTCATGCGTAATTTTTTTAAGTAAAAAAAATGAGAAAAGCAAAACGAACGATTATATTGCTCTCCTAGATCTGTGCTTGAAAAAAAAAGATGCTGGACTACAGTTAAAAAAAAACCTCATTACTTTCAAGCTGCTGTTTGTGGAAAGTCAACACAAAATAAAAATAACCACTCCACAGAGCTTATCTGTTAGTGAAACTGAAACTCACTGAACATCTTATAAATGTGGGAAAAAATTAAGGCTTGCAGCATAAGCAAGCACTTTACTTCCAGAAATTAAATCTCACAAGTATAAAGAGCAAGAAGAACCATTTCTGTGTTTTCCATACATTTGTTTCCACTATCATCTGTCACCAGCACCACCACCAGAAGAAGCATGAAAGGGAGGGAGAAAAGAGGAGGGGAGGAAGATCCCTCAGTCAAACAAGGCGATCCAGAGGGCACGCTCTGCATCAGCTGTGAAACTAAGCAAGGTCTTCTTTCCAGTACCTTCTACATCATCAGCTGCCATTCGAAGGAGGGACTCTGTGAAGTTAACTTCTACGCTCTTTTTCTCCAAAATTTTTATAATGATGTCTTGTGTGAGACCTGGATTTTCCTTTTCAGCCTATAAGAAAGAGAAAGCCAGTTTTGAAATACAGATATGGCGTCAGCATTTTAAAGGCAGCATTTAATTGTTTAGAGCCTTTTGAAAACTTCCTAGACTGATCATTTTCAGGGTGGAAATCTCTGTAAAGCAGCTGTGATGACGGCATTCAACAGGTCCCCGAGTGCTTGTGCTGCAGGAACATTCCACTAGGACCATGGTTCATTTTCCATCAGAATATCTTTTGTTCTTTCATCTTTATTCTCTCTTGCAACTGAACTAATAATCAAGATGGAAACAAAGAGTACACAGATGTTGGTGATCTGTCAATTACTCTTCTCATTAGTTTAAATACGTTGAGGATTTTTAGCTTTAGCTAATTTCTCAACGTGAGGATCAAGTAACAACTCATCTCTCTGGTATTTTGCAGATTCTTTGCATCTAATTTCACAGAATGCCAGAAAAATAAAAAGCAGGATTTCTCCTGCAAGTTTTCCCAAAGCTAATATAACCCCTTAAATATTTTCCCACACAAAAATGTTTGTGTCCTGTTTTTATTTTTGCAGGAAGAACATTTCCTTCACTAGTTTCCAGAACACCCTCAATCCCTTTATCACCTTCTGAGCTTGTTTCACTAATGAGTTTGCATTGATTCTGTTACTTAAACTCCCCAGGGTGCTAAATTCTTCTAGCATTTCAACACCAAGTTTACCAAAGTTAATTTTCAGATTTCAGCTTTTCCCAGTAAATCCTGCTGTCACCCTTGAAGTCCGTTTCCCGTAGGATGCCTGCCAATTTTACTCGTTATGCTGATGGTCTCCTTTGTTTTGTCCTGATATCACAGGAAGCAGAAACACGATTGATCATCTCAATCTGAGGGCAACCGTTCTGCTTCCTGTGTGCCAAGCACACGAAACCTCTGCTCCTCTGATTCCTTCCTGACATCCAGCAGACACAGCTTTCGCCAGCTTCTCCTTCTCCTTCCGTCACAACATCTCGTTTCTCATTCAGTCTTGAGTACCCAAAACTGAAAGGTTGAGGAATGAGATGAGAAGAGAAAATACACACATTCATCTCAACCCCAGAATCATTTTTACTGCTGTCAAATGCTACTTGGGAAAATCATTTTGACAGATGATTAATAACAATAAAGTGCCTCTGACTGAATCCCAATTCTTTTATAGCTGATTTTTTTGACTTTTCCTTCCATGGATATATTTAAGACAGAATCTATTTTTAAAAAAGGAGTTGCCTTTACAAGAAAAGCTGTCCAAATACGGCTTAAAATGTGTTGCTATAGTAAAAATTTGGTGAATTGTCACAAAATTACGTTTGATGTGGTATTTGGTAACGGCAGTTATCTTCTTCTCTAAGTAGCATTAAATCTACCCAGATAATGATGATCCTAGGGCACAGGAACACAAACATCCCTCTGGCACTAGAAGACCGAAACACTCAAGATCTGAGAACAAAGTTTTCATCAATGCCAAGTTGGTTTGGAACCCAGAAGGCGAACGGGAGGGAGCATTCAAGTCTCTAAGTGGTCCTGAGCTTTTCACTTCTCATGCCCTCAGCACAGAGGGATAAACCTAACAGTGACGGTTACTAGACAGTCAGGCTCAAACAACTTAAGAAGTTCCATGTCCTAACTGCTTGGAATAAAAAAAACAACATATGCAAACTGAAAACAAAAATTTTACTTTATTCTTCAATGATCATGGTTACTGACTGGAGGTGTGCGCCTACTGGGCACTGCACAGTTTCAAGGGGGAACTGAGGTTAGACTGGCCACTCTCATGCCCTCCTGCACACTGATTTTCGTGTGGAGCTTTCTTTTTATCACAGCAGGGGCCAAAAGTCCAGCTTCACAAGACAGGACATCACGGGGAGCAACACGGCTCAACCACTATGCCAACACTGCCATTCACGCCAAGCAAGGTGCTCACGCGGCACAAGTGGCTCTGGAGTGTCATGCATGCCATGGAATGACAAATACTCCATGGCACCGCTCTCAGTTGCTATGGCCTCCAGGGTGCCTCAGCACAAAGTCAGGAAATGGCAGTCAATCACTTCTGACTAAAGTCCTGGTTAAGCTACTTACTTCTTATTTTACAAGCTTGAATTTACCAAAGGCCTCTGACTGACTAAACAGATAGATCTACTCATATCTACCCTGTGAGCTTGTGAGCGTGCCACCTCCATGTTTTCCCTCAGAATACAGCCTTGAACTCCAGGGGTGTCCCAACTCCACAAAGAGAAAAACATCCAAGGGCAATAGCACACACTCTTGTGGCTCAGAGGTTCTCAACCTGAGAGGCAAGACAACCCCTCAGAACCTCCCAGAGGGGGCAAGGGGACAGGGAGTCAAGGTTACCCTTTGAAAGAACAGGGGTTTTAACTGCTTGAGTCCATAGATACACAGTTTTTTTGGTAAATAAATAGATTAGAAATGTTTTAGAGATCTGTGATAATTTGAAAAAGCTTGCGGACAAACTGCACGGCCTAGATACATAAAAAAAAATTAGGAAAGAGTTATGCATGTAATAAATGCACAAAATATATGCAGCTACTAGTCTTTTTTATGTTACCATAAAATATACACAAATCTAGTACCAGAAAGTTAAACTTTATCAACGCTTACATACAAAAGCACTTAGAGACCAGATATGGCGCATTTTGCAGTCGAGGAAAATGCAAACAAATGTCAGGACGCAGCATTAAATCTTAACTGCAAAATGAACTGCAGTACTTACGGTACGACTACACTAGTTTCGAAGTCACCTCCTGCTGCTCCTGCCATGAGCTCCAGCGCTGTGAGTGCTGCCAAGAATGCCTGATGCGTATCCCCTCCGCGGACACCCCCACCTCCCTGTGAGCACGCCACCTCCACATAACACTAGTCTCCTCCACGTGACACTCCACCTCCCCATGACGCCTGCCACCTCCACATGACATCTGCCAGCTCTGTGTGACACTCGCCACCTCCATGTGATGCCCGCCACCTCCGCATGATGTCCGTCACCTCCCTGTGAGCTCGCCACTGCTGCGTGATGCCCGCCACCTCCGTCTGACACTTGCCAGCTCCACGTGACACTCATCACCTCCGTGTGATGCCCACTTCCATGAGCTCACCACCTTGGCCTGAGCAGTTCTTTGTCCAGTGAATTGCTAGCACAGTGCAAAGTAATACCTTGCTGATCTAGTGTATTTTTTTCATTGTGCTTAGTGCAACACAGTAAGCCTTGAATAGCACCATGGGACCCATATGAGTGCCACAGTGATGCTGGAAGTGCTCCCAGAAAGCACAGAAAGGCCATGACACTACGGGAGACTAAAGTTGAATTGCTTGACAGGTGTGTAGATCAAGGTCTGCAGCTGGGGTTGTGCCAATTCAAAACAAATGAACCCAACCCAAGACCATTGGAAAAAAAGAAAATTCATGAAGCCATCCCTGCAGCTCTCCTGGCTGCTGCAAAAACCGTGTACTTTTTGTTAAAGATGCAGCCATTTTGTGGGTGCAAGATTGGTATAAGAAAGGCACACCTACAAACTCTAATGTGACTGAGCAGGAAGCAAAGTCACTACATGACAACTTAAAGCAAAAGGAAGGTAAAGATCTAAAGCTGTAGAATTTAACAGCAGCAACAGATAGTTCGATAATTTTAGAAAGAGCTCTGGCTTAAAAGAGTCAAGGTATCAGAAAAGCAGTTAACAAGGGTCAGCAATATATATGTTAAAAACATAATAATCAACAGTATTATTTTAACTTGGGAAAAACTATTTTAATCTTCTTTTTCTCCAAATAACGAAAGGTTTGATAAAAATTATCATTGTGAGGGGCAACCCTTTCGGGTCCCCTCCCACTGTGGAAACTTTTCTGTCCTCTCAATAAATCCTGCTTAAAAAAAAAAAAAATTATTGTTGTGAACAAAGAACTGGAAGAACATAAAAGTTGTTCTGGTTGGAAAGGTTTCTTTCATCTTTTTCAAAACAGTTAAAATGGAAAAAACACAAAAAATCTTTTATATTTTTTACACATGCTCTCTTTCAATTTCATTTGAAATTTAGTAAATTAAATGTGATAAGAATATATCAATGCAAAATTGGCTAATTTGTTTTCCTCCTAAACAACTTCTACTATATCCAATTAAGAATCTATGCTGTAGATAATAAGATTTATCCATGGATCAAACCATATCTATCATAGTCACATAATTGTACTTCAATGTGCAATCATCAACTTATATTGTTAGGATGTTACAAGAAAAACTCTCATGAAATTTATTATCTATTTTATGAATGTCACTGAAGATACCATCTACTCCTTCAGACGAGATTGTCTGTACAAAGACCCACTCGACAAATTTCTCTCTGGTCTAGATATCAGGAAAGCCGAAAAACTGACTTGCGTCTTATTGACAGTAAACTGTGAAGATCACTCTTCCTTCTTTGGCCACAAAGATGCTTAAGAGAGTCACCATCCTGTCTCCCTCATGACCAAATACACCATTCCAGAACCAAACTGATACTCAAAGAAAAAAACAAGACAAAAAATTAACAATGGTGTTACTTCATGAACTCTCCTCATTAACCCCATGATTTAACACAATGTATTTTAATGAAGCTACTAAATATGCATATGCACACTGAATCATAGGTATGAAACACATCAAATAGCTCTACTCTAACAAATGCAATGTAAATTTCTGTGGTGATGTAAGAGATGTCTACTGACAACAACTGTGCTCCCTATTGAGAGTGCTGTCAATAAACTTATCTTACGTGCCATCAAAAGAAATAAGGCTGAATGGATTTAGAGTTTCAGCTCTAATTAAATCTATAAATCTATTCCATACTTAAATATTAAAATACTTTACCTGAAAAATAAGTTATTTAAGCTATTGATGGGAACACACAAATAAATAAGAACTACAGTTGTGGGACCCTTGATAGATATCTGGGGTAGAGGGAAGGACAGAGTTCTACATTAAAGATGGTGTCTCTAGGTGCCCCAGTGGAAAGTCATGAAAGCCACAAATACAAGCCGTGACATGATTCTCAGTTTTCTCCTGGCCACATTAAAACAAGTAAAAAGAAACAGGTAAAGTTATTTTAATAGTACCTCCCAAATATTATCATTTCAACATGTAACTGATACGCGATACTTATGACCAAGATGTTTTACTTTCTTTTTCTCATGTGACGTCTCCAAAATCAGTATGAGTTACACCTGGAACACTTCCCAATTTGAAAAGATCCTACTTCGGGTGCTCAACAGCACATGTGGCCAGTGACGACCCACCAGGTCTAAAGACAACAAACAACTTCATTTTGAGTGACTTATCTACATATTCACAAAGTGTCCTTAATCCATAATGTTTGGAGACATTTTCCCACTCAGAAATACTGCTTTTTAATTCTTAATGTTCTGTAGGTAAACAATATAAACACCATCTTTACAAGTTATAATTTTATAAATAAGTTTTGTTTTTTGTTTTTTTTTGAGTTGAAGTCTCGCTCTGTCTGTCGCCCAGACTAGAGCGCAGTGGCCGCTCCTGGCCACCACAGCCTCGACCCGCTGGGCTCCGGCGATCCTTCCGCCTCAGCCTCCTGAGTAGCCAGAATTACAGGCATGCGCTACCATGCCCAGCTGATTTTTTGATTTATTGTAGACATGAGGTCTCGCCTAGTTGCCCAGGCAGGTCTCGAACCCGCGGGCTCAGGCAATCCACTCACCTCAGCCTCTCAAAGGCGCGGGATTACAGGCTGAGCCACTGAGCCCGGCTATAAATAAGTTTTTTAACAAGTCAAATAACAGCAAAGAATTCAGAAAACATCATCTGTAGCTAAGGAGCAAACACTCTGAGGAAGCCAGTTTCAAAAGCACAAAGGGATGAAAAGACAAAGGCCAACAAAAGAGCCTAAGTTTCAGCTCACCCTTTGGAAGGGTTCAGTTCATCCTATGCATAGTAAGACAGACACAGGATGGCTACGAAGGTTTGCACTAAGAGAAAACGAGCCGGCAGCCACCACACGACATTTCAATTTATAAATAATATGCACTTAAATCAACACAGTAAATCATTTGCACCTTACCTTAATGAAGGCGGCTCTCAGTGTCTGAGCTGCAGACAGATTTACTCGTTCTAGCTGCAAAAAAATTTAAAATCATTATTAATATTAGTTTTCTTGAGAAAAGCACATATCCCATATTTCATTCTGTAGTAATCATATAAATACACCCATTATGTAATCAACAAAATGTATTAATAATTATAAATCACTATCATTCTTCAATTAGACAGGCTAACTAAAACTTTCAATGGAAACTAAACAATTACATATCAGTTCTTTTTCCTTTCTAAAAAAAAGATACACTCTACCTAGATTTAGCTTAAGTACAGACTACAAAATAATATATCATAAGTCCGTACAGGAAAAAACCACTTACTTGAATTATTAAAAATAGGGAGTGTTCAAGTTCAAAACTCTGTTTAAAACTCTGTTCCCACAGCTACAGTTCCATTGGGCAAATACACAGCAAGTGTGTGTATAAAGAATATGATGATCAACACAAGGAAAAGATTTATTATTTAGATTATTTCTATTTACCATCTTACTCTCTTTCACCTGCTTTCAATCCCTCTGAGATTAGGCTATTTTATTAATTAGCAAATAGTGCTGATAAAGGTTTGTTGATACTCGTAGTGAAGGCTGTGGATTCTGTGGATTTCAGAGGTACTTATCTCTGTCCTCTCGCTCATCAGGATTAAGAAACGGTTATCACAACACCGAGTCAAAAGTTCAACCCACATGCTGTCAACTTTTCTACCTAACATGTGAGATTTATCACTTCAAAAGATTAGTGTTCTTATTATACATTTATATAGTTCGGTTTTCAGTAAACCAAAGAAGGCACAGGATTTCATAAAAATAACTCCATTTGTTGGAGAGTTAACTGCCAGGTTTAAAATAACTAGTTCCAATTAAATTTTGATTTGTTTAGTCCCTAAGTACTGAGCTGGGTAACTCAATAACACTCAACTGTATGTATTTTTTATTTTGGACAATATTAATTGTTAGAAAACAATGTAATCTTTATAGATTTTTATGCAAGGAAGATGTTTCTACAAAATCCTTACAAACATACATTATGCAATAAACAGTCCTCCCTTGAGGCAATGAAAATATAAATTATGCTTTAGAAATTACACACACACACACACACACACACACACACACACACACACACACACACCCAGGGCATCTCTCAACACTTTAAATCAAGTTATTTCCTAAACTAGACAGAAATGCCAAGAAACATATCTTCCTACGAATTATTCACCTTAAGCACAAAGCAAAAGCAAGGCAAAATCTGTCAAGGTAATTTATCTCCCCCCAAATAATGAACCATTTAGCTTAGTGTTTAACTTGACTTCTACAAATCTTGTAAAAGCTAATACTGCCTTACTGCCTTAGGAGGTAAAATGGAAGGCACAAGCAGCTCAGGAAACAAACAGCAAATAATTATAGAAGTTTATAAAATTAACGAAGGTATGTTTCCAAAAATAAAAAAAATTTTCTTCTTCCACGAATCAATGTAATTATAATGAACACTACTAAGATTGAAACAACAACAAAGCCCATCAGATCTCAGGTTCTTATGCAAGGGAGGAAGGGACAGGCAGAAAGGAGGATGTTTCTATCCTGATAGGAACCCACTTCCTTGTTTGGCTTACACCACGTTGACCTCTTTCCATAAGTCAAAGGTCTGAGTCAGATCAGCATTACTAACTTATTCTGTGCTGCCCTGACTGGAATGTGGAAGGGTTGAGGCAAGCAAAAGAGCCCAGACAAGTCTGTGAGGAGCTAGTGAGATTATCTGAGATAGATATCAACATCCCCACATTTCCAGATAAGTTTACTATGTGGCCCTTACAAAAAAAGAGGAAGTTACAGGAAGGTCAGACATATTCTAAATCAAAAATCTGTGAGTTGCAAAGCACTTCACCAGAACTCTGTAGGGCATCATTGGGGGACATATCACAGTTATGCGTCATTATGCGCCATAATGATGGGGACACATTCTGAGAAAGGGTCATCAGGTGACTCCACCGTTGTGCGACCATCAAAGAGTGCACATACGCAAACCCTACATGGTAAGGCTGCTTCACGCCTAGACTGTGTGGTATAATGGCATAGAATGGTGTCGCTTCTTGCACACCAATTGTTCCATGAATGCTGTAGGCAATCGCAGCATGACCATATCTGTGTATCTAAGCACAGAAAAGGCAATGTGCTGTGCCACCAACGGGCAATAGAACTTTCTGGTTCCACCATAATCTTATGGGACAACCATCACTCATACAATCCATGGTTGACCAAGAGGTCGCTATGTGGCCTGTCACTGCACACACCCATATGACCTGCGATACACCCAACAGCCTGTCTCACTCATGCAGCGTCCTTGCTGCCCAGGAAACAGCAGGCACACAGGCACGTATCTATTTCTTAAATTGAACTTGACGTCTTATCTATACATGTATCTAAAGTGTTCTTAAACCTAGTCACAGTTTCCATTACAACCTGTACAACTTAGGGAGTAGGGTACATTATCTCCCCTACTAAAAGGGCTTCTCTTTCAGTCTCTCACTTGTGAAGTGATAAAATCATGTTCATCTTACCAATGCCTTTCATGACAGCAGCAGGTTCTGATAATACTATCCTAGTAACAGCTACCATTGACTAAGAACCTATTAGGGACTTTATATAAAGTATCTTTGTATAGAACATCTTTAACCCTCACCATAAGTCTGTCACTGGCTAGCACCTCCATTTTACAGAGAATAAACGCAGTATCTATAAATGTAGCCAGTGTTAGCAGCTACTGAGAAAGGACAGGATTCTTACCAGATCTGCGTGGCTCCAAACAAACCCCGCACAAACCACCAGCACCACCCTGCCTCCTCATACGCCTTCTTTCCAGGCTGAGGCTACCCTATCCCTGAATTGCTTCAACTGCTGGACCAACACATTCTTGAGTTTCCACCATGTGCAAGGAAGTCAATGGGAAGAGACACAAAGAAACAGACTGTAGTCCTAGACCCCTAGAGGGTCACTTTCATAAACAGCTCTTTCACAAGCACTTTCTAAGCAAAGTGGGGGGATTGCTACCTGCTGAAGCAGGAAGGAAAGTCTTTACGAGATGGGGTGTGGACTGTCTGGAGAATGTGGACTGCCTCTTACAGTCACTCCCTTGGAAGTTCTCTACTGGGGCCTCCTAAGGGTTAATAACACATGGGGATGTAATGATTTTAGGAAATTTACAACAGTAAAACATTTCCATTCTGTTTTCAATACTTGTGCTGAGCTCAGCACTTTTGCGCTTTGGGTATAGCAGTCTTTGACTGGGGTATTTTTAAAGCACAAACGCAACACTGTTCTTAGTGATGGTGCACACCTTACTGCACTTTAATGGACATCGGGACAGGGAAGGCAGTGCTGGGGCCACAGCCACACAGGACTTCCACGTCACCAGAGAAGGGCAAGGAAGTACAAGATCCAATGAGAGAAAAGGGCACATTACAGCTCACAGCACCTAACTGGCGACGCACCTGCTGATGCCTGCGGGGTGGGGGGCACAGTCTTCCAGGGCCTCCCCTCCCCTCCTGCCCTTGGTCCTCTTGGCTCTGTGAGTCCCTGCAGCTCACTCTGGGCAGCTCGGAGGGCACTCACCAGCAACAGCACACCTGGACACTTTTCCTCTGGCTCCCTTATTAAAGTACTTTTCAAGCTTACATAGATAATTTCGATTCCATAGAGCGTGTTTGATGTATTGCTCTCTCTAAAAGTACAAGTTCATTCCTACACTTTCCTAGCATCAAGTTAATTTTCTAAACACGTAATTTAAAAAAATCCTTTGGTTGCTCATGTTTTAGTGTCTGGCTTCCAGTCTTGTGAAAGCTGTTTTTGTAAAGGTCAAAATAATTACGTGAACTGGTTCTGAATTGTCTGCAAATCTACTTGCTTCCTCACAATCAGGAAAGACAATGTTCCCAAGTAGATACACCTCTCCCTACCCACCCTCCACAGAGATTACTGATTCTATTTCTTAAAGAAAATTAAACTGGGTCAAATATCAAGAATCTGAACTTCAGCTTCATCTCTTGTGATTCAAATGAGGATGAGGTGAGTCAGGTCAAAAAATAAGCATGATAGGACAGAGGCAAATGGGGTCAAGAGGTCACTTACTTTCTCTGAGCTGCTAAAGAGAAGGAAAATGCAATCAGCTATATTATGTACACATGAAGTTAGAGAAATGTTTCTAAAAGAATCCGTTCCCGGGGTTGCCTGTCTGACAAAAAGGTAAATTGAAACAATATTTCATTAAAACAGTGCCTCCAAGCATATAAAACTAGGAAAACTAGGACACGACCACAACTAAGTCAGAAAATGTGGAAGGATCCTTAATAACAATAGCTGACACTTACTACACATCCAGCACTACTCTAAATACTTTACATAAACTCATTCACTTCAGAGTTGCTGTGAGAACAAAGTATACTACTGTTTATCCCTACTTCACAGATAAGGAAACCGAGACAAGATTACATAGCCTGGTAAGTGGCAGAGCAGAATTCAAGTCCCAGATGCTAACCAGGATCACCTCTGGAGGCTGAGACTGTAGGTAAAATCCATATCTTCACGGTGGAGAAGTGAGTTTGCTATGCTCACAGCCTGAGGTCTGATTTTTTTCCAACAAGAAATAGGTAGACGAAATTGGAGAAGTATTCTCAGGTTGCATTTTGCTTACTAGGAAAAATTAAGAGCTACCTATCCACTGAGAGTTGGCAGGAATAGCTGATTCGATGCTTCTGAATTGAACAAATACTATCTATTCAGAAGCACACTTTTGTGTGATTTACTAGTCAACAAACACACCAAACTTCGGTGACCTAAAATTCAATTTGGCTGCAAAATTGTTTATTTCTCAAAATATGGCATAAGTTGCTTCAGAAAACAATCCTTCCAGAAGGTTTCTGGAAGAGGTTTCCTGGAAGGAAGAGCTAAACTGCTACTCTCTCTGACTCCACATACAAAAAAAATCAGTAAGAGATAACAGCTGCACAGTTACACGGGAACCTGGTCTGAAACTAGAAAGGTTTCTAGAAACCCCCACTGTTCCATCACGCAGCCAGGAGACCCCTTTCACAGCACATTCTCAACACACACATTACACGTGGATTCTGGACTCCGTGGCCGACGATAAGCAAGCCTGCTCCTTCTCAGCTCTCTTAAGTCCAGTGAGCACCAAGCTCCCAGAATGCCATGAGTCACTTTACCTTGTGAGCTAAAGTAACAGTGCTAAAATCTCCCGGCATGAGGATGGGCCCCACCAGCTACACACCTATTAAAAGACGATTTCCAGATGACCACTGCAGCTGTTGTGGTCTAATGCTAAGGTGGGAATGTATAAACCTTCTAATTCTTAAACTGTGGACAAGAACTAGGGAATCACTCAGCTTCCAAGTAAAACACAGTCATCCCTACTGTGGTACTATTTTCTAGAAGATCAATTTGATAACCATTTTCATCTTTAAATCTACACAACGCAGAAACAAGACAAACTAAACTATAATTTCCCTATTAAATTTATAGAAACATTTATTGTTGAACTACATTTAACCATTAATGTTTAACCGATTAGGTATCTTATTTACATGTACTAGCATGCTGGAACACCAAAAAATAAGCCAGTATTTTCTTTTTTTTTTAAACCACACACTTCATATTTGAAGGCACAATAATTATTTTATTCCAATCCTAAATCAAACCCTACATTTCTTATCTTTCAAAGAGGAAACGTACTAACTACCATCACTATTCCTAAAACCCTGTAGTTCTGAACATGTTCTTAAATACATGACAGGTAATTTTTTAAAAAGCTTAGTAACATGTTAGGCCAGTAAATTCAACTGGAGAATCAGACCCTGACAGTGTGCTGTAGTATCTACCAGTCTGCCACACTCAGTCACTTCATCTTCAATCTTTACTTCTAACAATTAGTTAGTTCTTGGATCAACTCTCAGCCATTTGGCAATGTGGTCTAATTTGGGGCCATTAACTCACATATGTTTTCAGATCTCATATGGAGAGAATCATTGCCTTTGTTTATGGAAGAGACTTACTAGTCCATTCACAGCCACTTCTTTCTCTTTCAAGTAAATTTCCCTTACACATGAATGAAATAAAAAAAGCTGTATCAATATTAACCCCAACAGTTCATCTTACCAGAATCCTACATCCAACATAACTCTTTTGCAAAGTGAAGATTCAAATAACTGCCACTTTTCATATGCAGGAAAAAGACCACTCAAGTTCCTCACTTCTCTTCATTAAACAGAGGGACAACCTGAGGCTCTGCAATGTAAACCTTCCTCCCTTCAAGCGAAGACTCAATGTGATAGATACATACAGAAAACGCTCCCGCACAACTGTCCAATAACCTATCAAGTTAGAGACACAGACCTGAAAAGTGGGAGGACTGCTGGGAGTGTGGCAACGGATCCCAGGGTCTGAGAAATTCCAACTCTACTTGTTTTCAGAAGGGTTGCTCACTAGCTCTCAGTGCCTGTCTCTCTACCCAAGGCCCAGCAGAGGGTGATTTGAAGCTATATGCGCTTAACTCTGCGTTCCCTAACAGATTCTTGAGAATAGGCAAAGCGCCTTCTCCTGCACACCTCCAATCCCAGCAAAGCGCGGGATGCAGGAAGCACAGGCTTCTCACAGCAGCTCCCTGGAATGGGAGGTGAAGTGTTGGAACAGGCACGGCAGCAGTGACTAGTGGATGCAGGCGATGGCTGCCACCACGGCATGACCAGACCTAGAAGGGCATACCAACACTACTGCGGCGGCAATACGACAGGGGCAGGTTTTTCAGAAGACGCTTCCCCAAGTAACAACACTCCTGAATTTCCCAATCTCCTCTGCAGTTCGCTGTGGTCAGGAGACTAAGTTCTTCCAGCGAAACCTAAGCAGAGATTTCGTGTGTGCCTCTCCAAAAGGATGCTTTAGGGAGGCAGCCTCAGCTGGAGGCAGGACCTACTCCCAGCCCCACTTCCTCCCCGACTTCCAGATGACAACTCAGGACATGACGGATGTGCCTCAGCAGCCCTGATCACGAAGGCCGAGCACCGGGATGTGGAGAAGCCAGAACCGAGTTTCTGGAGACCCTGAGGCATAGTAGCACAGGCCCTGGACCACCAGCCTCCAGCGTCTTTTATGCAATGGAGAAATGAACTTTTATCCAAGCTGCCATTCTGAATGTTCCTTTATAGCCAATGGACCTAACACTACTTGACAGACAGTGTTTGGGAGTTCAAAACATGTGTCTGAACTGGCAACCAAGCCTGGGGTTTTCATGTCAGAGGGTAAATGTATCACCCTCTACTGCCCCAACACTTAAAATCACGAAGTACTTCAATGTGGGAAAATGGCTTTGAAATTTGAAATTTCACTTTAACAAAGCTATTGCACAAAAAGAGATGAAGAGTCACTAGAGGTGGTGAGGGCTTCCAGACTGTAACAGCAACAATAAAGTTAAGAGCATCGAAGGCTAATTAGATGAATAAAACAGCCAAAAAGCGATTAGGTATCTTGTCTGCACATGTTAACATACCGGAACACCAAAGAATAAGCCAGTATTTCACTTTTTAACGAAACACTTCATATTATTATATATTTACTTCATAAAATTATTAATTTTTTTAAAAAGCTGAAGCCACTGAATTTGGAGTCAGGAGGCTTAGATTTAATTTTGGTCCTAGGAAATTTCAGGTAAATAATTTCACGTATCAGGGCCTCGGTTCACCATTACAGAAGGGGGGTTAATTAAATGATCTCTCAGGAACCTCTGATCTAGAATTTTCTATACATTGCAGTGTGTTAACATTAGTATAAAAGAAAAGCCAACACTGTATTGACACCAAGTCCGAGATAATTTCTCAAGTAAAAAGCAGCTCTGTCTCCAAATGCGGAGCCGTGATGTCTTCCAAGTGTCCGTGAAAAGAAGCCTCCGTCCACCGAGCGTGCCACACCTGCTCCTCCAGCGGCCCAGCCTGCTCTCAACTCCAGCCCCTTGGCTGACTCTCATTTGCCTTTCAACCCCAGGACTGTGTCTCTTCTCAGTGAGGCCTGTCCTGACCCCAAAGTGGGGGTCCCTTGCTATTTTCCTTCTTAACACACTTTTTTGGTTTCTTTCTGCATAGCACTTATCACGACTTTTCATCAGTATAATCACACGAGTTCTTCTAGTCAATGTCTCCCACCACCATATCACCTCCAAGGGAAGAAGTGCATCTGCTAGGTTTTGCTGTCACTCTGGTGTGCTCACGTTGGCTGCACATGTACTAAAACTGTTGTCACTACCTTGTGCCTGACACAGAGATAGGGTCACTGATGTCAGTGTTTGTGACATGAAAGAACAAGCAGGTGAAAAAGCAGCACCGCAGACTGTGGAAGCCATCAGGAATTGCTTGCCCACTCACCTCGTTGAACACGGGGTACATGACGGCGTAGAGGGGCATAGAAACCATGGACGTGGTCTCAGCTTCATTCTTCATCTCTTCCATTGTCATCCTCATTCACAGGCCAACTACAGTAGAAAACGCAGTGCTGAAACACAGAGGAACCTTCATTCACCGCAGTCTTGCTTCTCTTTTTTATGGGATGAGAGAAGAGGGCACGAGGCACGCACTGACCTGGGAGGAGGGGAAGAACAGAGACTCACTATTCTGGGAGGAAATGACAAGTACCAATAGCTTGCCTTTCTAAATTATACAGTGCCTTTTCTATGAAAAGTTGACTTGTTAATATGTTTTACTTGTGAAAGCAAACCTGCTCAGGGAGACATCTATTTTTTCTTCCCGCAGACTCAAGAACAAACTGCCTGGTTGGGTATGACTTCACAAAACAGAGATTCAAGAGCCCACTGAACTTGAACTCACATAGCTCTGAAAGCACCACAGCTAACGACGTATCTAATGCCATCATGTACAATCTAGGAAAAAGTACAAATGTGCTGCATGATTATAGCATTTTTATGTAATATAAAGTCACAATCAGGAAATGTATGGTGTGTAAGTGCGTAGCAAACCAAGTTAAAGAACTTAAAAAGAATGAAGAACTAAGATGTTTAACATTTTCACTAAAATATTTTTACTACTTGCTTATTGATTCTGTCACCTGAAAATAACAACAAAAACACAGTAACTGGAAAAACTCTATCAAACATGATCCACCTAGGAAAATACATGTGATTTAACTTTGCCAGTTGGTATTTAGAAGAACTCTAGCCCCTCTGTCCAAACCTGACACAGAAACTAAGAAAGAAGAAAAACCCCAAGTCACTGGGATTAAAATCCAGAAGTCAACAATGTAAGAAAGAAATTTTGCCTTGAAGTATGGAGGAACTGTATTAACTTTTTTTTTGAGTTGGAGTCTCACTCTGTCACCCAGACTGGAGTGCAGTGGCCGCTCCCAGCCACTGCAGCCTCGACCTGCTGGGCTCCGGCGATCCTTCCACTCAGCCGTCCAAGTAGCTGAAACTACAGGCGCACGCTACCACGCCTGGCTAATTTTTTTTTTTTTTGGATTTATTGTAGAAATGAGGTCTCGCCAAGTTGCCCAGGCGGGTCTCAAACCCGCGGGCTCAGGCAATCCACTCACCTCGGCCTCCCAAAGCGCGGGATTACAGGCTGAGCCACCGAGCCCGGCCTGTATTAACTTTTTAAGAGAAAGCAACTACTTCCTTTGCTGAGGTGAAAAAATGACTCTAGTCATAAAGTGAAAGAGTGGCAGCAGTGACACATACCCGTATGTGACGAGTGACACACCTATATGATAAACAAAGCCACTAATTGTGAATAATTTCTACTCCTCGTAAAGCAGTTTCATTTTAACACTTTCCACATGCATTTGGTCCTCACAATAACTTGACAGTAACTGCCATCCCAATTTTACAGACTTAAAAGCAGTCTCCAACACAGTAACTGATTTGTCCAAGATCACACATAGAGGCCCAAGACTTGAACCCAGGACTCCGAATACAGAGCTGACACTTCCACAGCCCCCATCTACTCAAGAAAGTGCCCAGAAATTACTCATTCACTGAACAGATGTATGTTTAGCACCTAATTGTGCAAAATCCAGTTCCTAACCGTTAAAAATGTATCTGTGCCAGACTGGGTAAGACCTCAGCAGGCTGAAAGATACAATCACAGGCCTGGTGTACACAAGGCTCCAGTGCTCTGCTCCACTGGACAGGCACTACCTATGCCACCACATCCCGGCCAGGGACAAGAGCTCAACATCTACGAAACAGCATAGGCCCGTTCCTCAATGGCTGAGTTCCAGTTCCAAGCACAGAGAATCTGCCCAGCTTCTGACCTGAAACCTACTCCGACTTCACAGGACAAGACAACACAAGGCCAGTTCCTAAACTGCCTTCCATGTGGCGAGAGAATACCATGCCCCGAACAGAGGACTGATTGAGGTCACGGCTTCGGTCACAAGTGAGGGAGAGGAGGGAGGAAGAATGGCTGAAGGCAAGGGAAGCTCAAGAGACCTAGCGTGCCTATGCAAGAGACAAGCAAGGCCTGAACAGCAAGCCGGAAGCTGGCAGACACCAGCTGTGGCCCTACTGCTCCTACTGAATGACCTGATCTCACTCGGTCTCTCCTCCACTCAGAAGTAAACTGGGGATGCTTTTCACAATGAGTAAAGGTGGGAAGAAGAAGGGGGCTGAAATACAGCAATGCCAGTCCCGATGAGAAGGCTGGAGGGAGTGTGGAACAGAGACAGCAGCAAAAGGCAGGGTATCCAGGGGAAAGCCAGTGGGGAGCAGAACATCAAGGTCACCAACAGGCCTCGCAGAGTGCCTCACGGGGCGACAGAAAAAAATCCTTTGGCTCTTTTCAGGCATGGCACTAAATACAGAGCAGTGAGCAAGAGCAGACAATCTCTGATCCCACAAAACTTATTACACAAAAGGAAAGCAGAACCTGTGACTTGGGGATAAGTGCAAAGAAGCCACTGTGAGAGGCTACTGGCGGCCTGGAGGTCCAGCATGGTCAACGAGGTGCTGCACAGGGTAGGAGGCCGAAGGCCACAGTACTACCAGCAGGGACAACAACGACTTAAACACTATTTGACGCCCTGACACCATTAGGAAGAGCCTTTAAGGCACAGTGCGCTTACACAATGGGGAGGCACTAAGAGTACAGGCACCACGAAAGTGAGCTGGTGAGACAGAGTCCACGTGGCCATGACACTCAGTAAATGGCGAAATGCACCAGGGAAGCAAGGCTCAGCAGAATCACGCTTCCAGTTACCACCTGGATACACGTGTTATCACAGCAGACTTAGATGCTGATGGGGTAAAGGGGTTGGGTAAGGTGCTGGAGTCATGCAGAATTCCTGCTGACCCCAACCTACAACCCCAATAAACGGCTCAAGTACTTAACTTCTACCTTTTCTGAACACTTGCATTACATTTTTAAATGTGTTTAATACACAGTTTATTTGATAAAACTAACTGTGCAGTACTATCAGCTCTTATTTGTCATGAAAAAGAACAGTATTTTAGCAACATAATGGGCCAAGAGGCGGCTTGGCCTATGGCACACACAGCCACCTTTTATTTTTTATTTTGTATACACACAGCCACCTTTTAATGTCGCTCCCAGGAAAAGTGTTCTAAAGAGCCAAATCCCAGCAAAGTTTTGCAGGACACACTTTCACAAACTGGGGCCACTCTGTTTACACAGTGTTTACACGAGATTAAAAATCAACAGTTCCAGTGAGGCTTTGTAAATACTGGATTATTCTACCAGTTTTAATCCGAATTCCAGATGAAGTAGGCCCTGTCATTCCTCCCACAAGCATCTTCATGAAGAGTGGTGCCATGGACAACCTCCAGCGCCTCATGCAACACAGAGCCTGCTGTCTTGAGAGGGGAGGGCTGGGCTGCGTGGGGCCTGAGGCCCTGCCACAGGCCTTCCCTGCAGCAAGAGCGTGGCCAGGGTGGCAGCTGAGCGGCATCAGCAGAGGGCTGCATGGAGGTGGGCCATGCTCTGAGGTAAGGGCTGAGTGCCGATCACCAACTGAAGGTCGAAACCAGAGTCTAAAAAAGGTAGAGTGACCTGCCCATGGTTACAATGTCTGGCGAATAACAAAATAAACAATAAAAAGGGAGTGTTTGTACGTGGCAACACAGCAAGAACTGTATGTCTCGCATGTCCCAGGTTATGCTTTGGGGGAACATTTTTCAGTGCAAAGCTTTGTGCCTGAACTGCTGGCATCTACGGGACAAAAAAACAAGAACCAGAATTGTGGATAAGAACTTAGACAAAAGGCTTTATTTTAAACGTGCTTCTTCCAAAACACCCTTTGTGATGGAGTACCCCCATAAACAGAGTACAAGCAACCCCCTCATTTCCTTGAAGAACATTCAAAATAGCACTGCTAATTTCTAACATGAGATGAATCAGCTTTAAATATCTTCCTGAGCTTCAATTATTACTTGCTTAGAGTGAGGAGGCAAAAAATAGGTTCCTGGCCATTCCACTGCCAAACTCGGCCCTGCCCCACCAACCAAGTCTGCACACTGGGTGTGCCTTGGCTCAGAATCAGCATTTCCCAACAGCCTCGGGCCTCCATCTGGGGCCTGAGATAACTGGGGCCCAGGCTCCGTACTCCCGAGAGGACTCCAAGAGCAATCCTTGGGACTGGGCTACGTGGTTCTTGCGAGAAAAAAGGCTTCCTAAGGAAATTCTACACTTAAAATGTTTCCAGGAGGGGCTTTTGGTCTTGTTCTCTATACAGAAATTCAGCGCTTAGTCCTCTCACCTGGTTCTAAATTCTTAGAATTCCTATCAGCTGCCTCCCTAAGAGGGGCAAGACTGGTTGACTGACTGATGTTGGACCTTCAACAAAACATCCATGGACTTTCAGTTCAGAGAAGTGTATTCACTCCCGCAGTGAGCAGAACCCACTGCTGACGTTCCCCTTCACAAGTGCACCTCTTTTTCCCAACAGAGACATTAAAGTCAGCACAGCAGCCACGTAGCAGACACTTAATGTTTGTTGAATGAACAAATTAATGAGATGAGAGATGGGCAATTTATAAGTTGAATCAGTCTTGCAATACTTTTCAAATATCGAGCATAGCAAGATAAAAACAAACACAGAAATCGAATGAATTCTACTTACAAGTCTGGGCCCAGCCATACTGACCAACTGTTAACTTTCTTTTTCAGCTATTTCAACTGCAGTAAACTAATATCAGGTGACTGTAAATAAAATTGAAATGCCAAAGAAATTTACATGAAAACCAAATGAAATTAAAGCCCAAACAGTCAGCTACTGTACACTCTAATGTCTCATTTTTATTAGAACTGCTAGGCAGTGTCTCAGATCGTGGGACACAACTGGTGCGAATTTGTTGGCTAACAAGATCCTCTAAGTGCAAGAATTTCCAATACAGGTTAACCTTACTTTATATAAGCAAGATCCCAAAAGTGATTCAGCTTTTAGCAGAAAGTGAAACCTTTTCCAAGAGAAATGCTGCACGAGTGCTTCTGCCCCCAGTGCTGGAAGACCTAAGCCATCACGCCTATTTCCGTAACTCTTAAGACACTCATTCCCAAGACTGCTCAGTCAGAATGCCCAAGGAAGGGTCCAGGAACCTGCATTTTTAGCAGACAACCCAGATGATTCTCAGAAACAGGACAGGCTGGGAGTCACTGGTGTGGAAAGAACAGTGGCTGGAGGGGCAGGAAAAATGAGTTGCCAAGTCCAATATGGGGGATACAGGTAAAACGAAGGTTTATGATTCTGACTGTGTGGAACCTTCACTTAGTTCCTAGCCTTATTTCTCCGTCAGAAACAAAAAGGGGGGAGGGGGGCTATGACATCTTAAAAGCCCTGGTACTCTAAAATCCAGTGAAAATAAGATTTCATTATTGTTATTAACTATAGGCTCCAAAGTAATTTTCATGGGAAATTTTTTCAAAAAGAAAACAGAAAAAAAAAATTCAAACAATTTACAAAGCAAGGAAATCCTCCCCAAGAGTTGGTTGATTAAGGGTTTGTAAAAGCCGACAATCCCTTACTTTCTCTCAATAACACAGCATTGAGAAGAAGACCTATGGAAGGCTCCTATGGAAGCTGAATTTATCCCAAGACTATGAGGAACACAGCCTGGCCACTTCACACAGTAGGGAAGGTCTGACCTTTGCTGTCACAACCTACGTACCTTTCAAGACCTTTTCATGTCAAAATCTAATCACTTCCACACCAGAGGCCAAGATTAGAGAAGAAAGCTAGGAAAGAGGGAGATAGAAGAACGGTGGTAAGCCAGTGTTCCTACCTAGACCAACACCTTGCTCCTTCTCCCGTAAATAACAGTTTCTGCAATTCAAGGTCTTCCACTTGCAGTTTTCTTTTTTAAAGTTATGTGGAACGCAAGTCCATGAACATACTCTAATGCCAATTTAGCATTTACAGAATTTTACATTTAAGGACATCCAGAAACAGTCACTTGTTAATACGTGCCGTCTACAGCACTTGGCCACCGCACTGTTTGTATGTAGGTATTAACTTTTTTCTAGGCTTTTTCAAAATATCAGATGGACGATTTGTGCAGAGACAAGGGGAAAAACACAGGAATTAAGGTCCGAAAACAAGGACTCGAATCCTGGTGCAGTCATTTATAAACCACCTTGTCTCTGAGCATGCCACTCCCCGCTCTGCATGCCTCAGTGTCCTCATGATGGGCAGCCCTGGGGTCCTCAGCCCCACATGCTGTGGACCTCCCACTCAGTGCTGCAGAGACCTCTGACTCACCTTGGAGTTCACTGCATCAAGTGTAGGATTATGCACTTACACGTGTTGGGCAGTCCTGCCACTCAATAGAGAAATCTATGAAATGAACCAGAAGTAATGAAGTTTTCTATGTGCAGACAGACAGCAAAGAGGAGATAACTGCTCAGACTAGAAACAAAAAGACCTCAGTCTGGACCTCTGTTCAGCTGGGTGCTATCCTTTAGTTATCTAATCTCTCTTTCTAAACTCAGTAAGAAATTAAGGGAAATACTCACTGAAGCCCTTACTTCACAGAGTTGCTAAGAGTACTAAATGCATATGAAACACTCACTACAGTGTAAACACCCAACCTGCATTCAATGCATCCTGTTACTGATGTTTTATCCAAAATCCTATAAGCCTGAGAGTGCATTACGACTGCAGCTAGGGTGAGGCAAACTCTATGCTAGGAGCACAGTTTGCTCTGACTCGCATGTCCTGGAGAGTCTGGCCTTCTTAATGTGTGGTCCTGGGCACCTCTCTGGCCTCACCCTACTCCTACTCTGCAGGGCACACAGTGGCAGTCTAATACTGACATCACCAATAGCCCAAAGGCCACTTACAGAGTGTAGTTTCAAAATCTTTTCTCCGCCATTTGCCAAAATGGAGGCATGCATAAGCCTAGTTTTGGAATAGAGAAGAATGAGGTCATCAGACGCACTTTGTAACTATTTGCCTAGCCAATGTTAAAGTCACTCTTTATTCTCTTTGTACATAGGCAAACCCAACAAAGGAAGCTGAAGCCCAGAAGCAGGCTGGGTGGCAGGGTGACAGCAAGATGAAATCAAAGGCCCTCTTGAGATAACTCATAAGAGGGGAGAGTCTACACAGGACAATCAGAAGTTGTCGAGAACTGAAGCGCTCCGCTTCTCGTCTCTGAATGAGCTGCCGGGGCATGGGCAAAACAACAAAGAGCAACAACCAGCTGCTAAGACTTCCAGAAACATCTTGTCTTGGGGGGAAAACATGCATCCCTTCGGCCGTGGCCATCCTGTTCTTCTTCTTCTTCTTCTTCTTTTTTTTTTTTTTTGAGTTGGAGTCTCACTCTGTCGCCCAGACTGGAGTGCAGTGGCCGCTCCCGGCCACTGCAGCCTTGACCTGTTGGGCTCCGGCGATCCTTCCGCCTCAGCCTTCCAAGTAGCTGGAACTACAGGCGCGCGCTACCAGGCCCGGCTGATTTTGATTTATTGTAGAGATGAGGTCTCACCAAGTTGCCCAGGCGGGTCTCGAACCCACGGGCTCAGGCAATCCACTCACCTCAGCCTCTCAAAGCGCAGGATTACAGGCTGAGCCACCGAGCCCAGCTGTTTTTCCTATTTCAATGGCTAACTTTTTAGTAAATCCTGGTCTGAACAAAATTTAAACGAAAACACTGTTAAAAGACAGGAACAAAATGTGTCCCCTTGAAGATGAGTCTGTCCATCTTTTGCCCCTGAAGTCCCCATCTAGTGGCTCATGAATAACAATGCTTGCTTGAATGTCATTTGGTGTTTAACTGAGGTGTGTGTCTCTTTTTCTCTTCAGCATTTATAGTTTCTTGCTTTAACTTCTCTGGCATCTCTCTGCTTAAAGCACGACTGGAGGCACCTGCCTCAGCTGGGGGAGAGGGGCGGCCCGCTCCGCATCACTTACGGTCTTCGAGACCCCCCACTTAAGGACTCCCGATGGCATCAGACGGTAACATGCACCATGTGTGTGTGGGCTTTCTTCACCAAATTTCTCTGCACCCAAAACACTACCACAGGACACTGGAATGTTGATAAAACGATTAGCCCCAGATAAGAAACAGCTTCTGGAGTATTTAATGAACACCAAGTGCTAATGAGGGCAGGGCTCTATCTCTACGATGCCATTCAACCTCACCTTTAGTTCCTGACTGACCTCAAATACAAATACTGATAGTCACAGGGAGAAACGAGGGCCAGAAAGGTATCTCTTCTTACTGTCTTTACAGTTCCTGTGGTAACCTTCACTTTGCAAAAGTGTGTTTCATTTTTGAGGAAGCATGCCAAAAATAAGGTAACAGCACTGCACAAACGCTGACCTTAACACGGGCAAAGGCATACACACAAGGCACAAATTCTTTGGAAGCAATTAGAAAGGCCTTGCACTAACTGAACTGGGGTAAGGAGCAGTGACTGCCCAGAGGCCAGGCCTGACCCATGAGTACTCCCACTGGCTTTTGTAGTGACCTTACTTATGTAAGTCCCAGAAGCAGCAGAGGTGTGATAACTTAAGGTTTTGTCATTCCTTGACTCCCATCTCAGCTGGATTCCAGCTCATCCTGAACAGGATAGCTGAAGACAGGGAGACCCATTTCAGTGCCACGGACCAAAAGGCAAGTTGAAGAAACTATCCTTTTCCCCCTTCCTATCCTCCAAAACTACCAAGTAAACTGATACATGTGAAAGTACATAATAGATGAGAAAGGTCACATGATGGTTCCAGCCCCTTCTGTCTACCTGCTCGGACACAGGCTCCCTGAAGAGAGGCTTCCTGCCTTTCCTACCTCTAGCACCAAGCACAGCAACCTGCACAGCCCATCTAAGCAACAGCAGTGCTAGGCGGACAGGTGCTGATGAGAAGGCAGATGGCCACACCCTCAAGGGGAGCAGTCCCACAGGAAGAGGCAGTGGGGAGCACCCGTGGCACCACGCTGCCTGCCCGCCCAGCACTCCAGGGCACACGGCATCAGTGACACAACACTTCCATCCAGCGGTGCAACAGACGAGGCACACATTTCTGTCAAGAAAACACAATGGAAAAGTAACTGCACTAAAAGTCACTTCTAGCACATGAAGATGATCCTAACACCCTTCCACGTGCACAGCCCCAGGTCGAGATCGGCAACAGGGATCTGCAATCCCCACCAGCCTTGCACAAGGATTGCTACTCTTGTGTTACCACAGAGCAACAAGTCAAACGCCTCACCTAGTACTCAGGGACAAGGCTCAGCCCAACACTGGAGAAAGCTGGCTGTGTTGGGGCTCTTAGTCCTCAGTGTGCTAACTTCCTGATAGGTTTTTTTATAGGCAAGTTTGCTATTAAATGATTTCTGCCACCACACTGAGACACAGCAGCCCTTAACATGAACGATCCTCCCAGGAAGTTCAACCACGAACACTGTTTTTACTGCAATGATCACAAGCACGGTTTTCCTGGGCCGGCCGGCCTGGAATCAAACCCTAGATCCAAGCAGTTTTTCCTGCAACCCTGAGCCAGTTCCTTAACCTCTCTGTACTCTGCTCCTCGCTTATATCTTGGAACTGATAGAGCCTCTCGCTCAAAGTGTTGTTGTGTTGTTGCAAAGACTGTATGAGATTGACACTAAGTTACTGCTCAGTGTGTAGGGCTGTCATATTAGCTTCCAGCTCATTCCAAAGTAGACTTAAGGCCATCTCAGTAAGTACATGACTCAAAGGATCATTATCATGCAAATGTAGGCTCACCTCTGGTAAACATATTTCCAAAGGAAACTTATTTCCAATGGTAGTGGCTACCATTCCACATGTCACACTGTTGGTACCCAGTAATTCAGAAGTTTGCTAATAAAATCCTTTTTTTAACCCTATAGGCAACATTTGGTTCTAGGTACTTGTATAAGAATGAGATTGAATTGGTTCAAATCTCTTTTGGGAGATTTAAAAAAAAATGGTTATACACACCACAAATATAAGGGTGACCTTAAAAAATAAGATTATAACTACAGTACATCCAAGATACATTTAAATTTTGTAGCTTAAATGAGAAAACTGACATTTAAGTCTTCATACAAAAATGAACCAGAAAACCACACTGTTTACCTATCAGTAAATGATTATTTTTAATTGCTATAATAAAGATGCTTTCATTTTTACATTATGTGTATGTGTTATATCCCTAAAGATTAAGCCTCTAACATTGCAACTTACTATAACATTTCAAATGCAATAACATACATAATCAATTATGCTGTTCAACTTTTAAAACTACTTTTAATGTTTATATTACAAAGAAAATTACTTATCATAGAAGTGGCTTAAACTTTTTAGTGACACTACCTACCAAGAAGCAGTACTTCAGTGTTATTCTGCACATGCTGGTCACGCTGGGCAAATATTAGTCCAGAATTCACATAACACCAAGACTAATTTAATTTTTTTTTCTTTTTGAGTTAGTCTCACTCTGTTGCCCAGACTGGACCTACTGGGCTCCAGGAATCCTTCCACCTTAGCCTTCCAAGTAGCTGGAACTACAGGTGCGCGCTAGCACACCCAGCTTATTGTTTTATTTATTGTAGAGAGGAGGTCTTGCCAAGTTGCCCACACTGGTCTCAAACCCTTGGGCTCAGGCAATCCTCTCACCTTGGCCTCCCAAAGTGCTGGGGTTACAAATGTGAGCCACTGCACCAGGCCATGACTGACTTTTTAAAAGTAGTTTTAGGACCTAGCAAAGACATATTTAGTAATAAAAACTGGTACCAGCAGGCACTTTGTGACAATGTCCTGTGGAAGACTGTCATCTAGTAGGTGTACAGAGGAACATGAGATCACAGCACACAGACTACTACATGTGGCTGACACCATCATGGCGGTACTATGAAAAATTGTAGAGCTTGTCTTCAATACCAAAACCTAACACAATGATTCCTGAAGTTCAGTTTGCATGTAAGTACAGTATCTAGAGTCTCTTTATACTTGTAAGTGTCTAGGTTTAAAGCAAATAAGACCCACTAAAATATTCAGAAAATTTTCAAGAAGCCCAAAATATAAGCTTCTTTGAATCAAAAACTACTTGCTTTTACAAAGTAATCTGGCCTAAAGCAAGTACTATTAAAGGTAAAATTCACAGGAAGATAGCATGGGTAAAAACAAACATAACCAAAAAAAAAAGCAAAGAGAAAGAAAAAGTCAAGGAGACATCCAGATTCAAGCCCTGGCTCCAGCATCATCCCCAGTAAACTCAGTATTTTAACTAAGCTTTTTTATTCCCTTGGTGTCCTCAGCTATAAGAGTTAAAACTATTAGCATGAAATAATAGTTTTGAGGACAAAATGAGATAACACTAGGGAAGAAGAGAGTCTAGTAAAAGTTTCTTCCGTGTCTACTTTTTGTTATAATAAATGCTGCTTGCAAGAAGCAGGACAAGGACAAGGTCCCGAAAGTGCTGTTTTCAGCAATTTTGACACCGATGAAAATGACTCCTTTGTCAATTCCACGTAAATGACCATCCAATCTGGATTTTAGAGACCTCCCAGGAAAAACAAGCATTATTGTACAACTCACATCACACTCTGTTGGCAAGCCTGCTGCATCTCGCCAGACGTGCCTAAGCTCCAGGTCACCTGAAAGTTTCCACACTTCCATCCTCCATGAGGGCACAAGCATGTCTGTTCTCCTAATTTCCGTCCTTCTGTCACTAGCCAAGCGCTGGAGGCACTGTACATTAATGCATACATTCATTCCTTCAGCAAGCACTTGCTGACACACTATGAGGAATGGGGTTGGACACACAGGCGGGAGGGCCCTGCCCAGGTACTGAGAGTTCAGCAAGGAAGACAACGTTCAGCAGACACACACGAAGTTCTTCCTGCAACGATGCCACCCAGGCAAGCTGGGCATGGGGAAGGAGGGCAAGATGCCCAGAGAGGGACTCCTGGTGAGAGGTGAAAACGGCCTCGGCGTTGGCAGGTGGGGGGAGAATGAAGGGGGACGGCCAGGCAGGAAAACAAGACACCAAGCCCAAGGTCAGGAGGCAGCACCTGTGCAACAACCAGAAAGCAGGGCCAGTAGGCAGGGTGGGATGAGGACAAAAGCTGGCGGGCGGGAGGAAGTGTCCGCATCAGACACAGAACAAGGGTCGTAGCAGTTGAATATTTAAGTCACATCAAGTCTTTTTCTCCCATAAGACACATCAATACCCTCTGGAAACAAAGTCTCAGTCCCACAATAGCAAGGACCTGCAGTCAGAAGACCCGGACTCCACCTTCGTCCCACCAGTCGCCAGCTGCACAGCCATGGGCAAGCCATTTTCCAACCCCGGCAACCCACTTCCAACTAGAGCCTTCTCCTGCTCTCTGTCCCCAGGAGAATCAGCCACCTGGTTCCCAAGAACAAGAGATGGGTTTGTATGGAGGACGCCTGCGGTGCTGTGAGAGGCGATGCCCAAACACTGACGGGAGGCTCCCGTGAAGCCCAAGTGAGCTTCAGTGTCATCCTGGACACACACATGCACATCACCCTGGCTCTTTCCACCAGCAAGCAGACCCTGGATGGCCGCAGCATTCCACCTGGGACTGGGAGATGGTGAGAACGACAGCACGTCCTGCTTCCATCCTGGTACAGGGGAGGTAGCAAGTGATCACTGCGCTCGGGGATAAGGACCATGGGCAGCAGCTTCTCATCGGCCATCCAAGGGCACGGCACTGGTTTTACTCATCTTCAAATTCTCCGCTCAGTCAATGGCTCCAACCAAAAGCTACAGAACTTGTGCAGCCTCACCCTTCCCAGCAAAGGGTGAGGTCTGTGCAGCCGTTAGACAACGGTACCACGACTCATGCTGAGTTCAGGCCGCTTAAACCAGGGCACCTTCCCACCTGCACAAAGCCAGGTGTCCCGCACCACCTTCCCTGTGCTCTGCCGGTCCCCCTGATTGGGTGGTGCAGACGCCCGGTGCCAGTCACTCCCGATTTTACTTCATAAAGCGTCGCCCTCCTCCTCTTATTTTAAGTCACATCCACATCCAGACCCGCTTAACGTCCATCGTGGGGGAACATGATGCCTGCGCCCTGGGAGTGCTTCTGAGGGCAAAAGCCAGACACACTGTGGAGGAGATTCACCCCTGCAGGCTTGTTCAGAACCAAGCATGTGTCCAGGTCCATGTACACTGCCCCAGTCGTGAGGGCTTACCTGCTGACAGAGGAGACGCCTTCCTGGACACAAGTTCACCACAGCGAAATCCTCACCTCAACTGACAGCCTGACAAAGCTGCTAAAACCTGCTCAGCACCAACACCCTGAGCTGCCGCTGGCACACAGCAATCAGAGGACACGACCGGCCCAGCGCACAGCTTCTGCTCATCACAGAACGGCGGCACCCTGGGTTCATCTTGAAACGTAAAGCAAGAATGGAAATCGCAGAAGATGCTAAGAGAAGTAAATGAGTATGTAAGAGCCTGGCTGTATGGTCACACACACCCTCAGGTCGAGAAAACAAGGGCAGAGTCAGTAAAGGTCTCAAAGAGAACACACGCCAGGACCCCCAAGAGGCGTGAGGCATCCTGCCTTCTGGTGATGGCCACCTTCATCCCCAGGTGCACTACCCGGACAAAGTCCCCAGGTTCAGATGAGGGCAGGCGCTCTGGCAAGCACAGT
This sequence comes from Tarsius wallacei, assembly GCA_963574415.1. NCBI lineage: Eukaryota > Metazoa > Chordata > Mammalia > Primates > Tarsiidae > Tarsius > Tarsius wallacei. The sequence goes on along the minus strand of CAUYQG010146743.1, from coordinate 1,075 downwards.
TCCTGGCCAGCCTGCCCAGCAGCACCCGCGATGCTCACCTGCTGACCATGGAGGGGCCTTCCTGGATACAACTCACCACCAAGGGATCCTGACACCACTAACCACGCCAAGAGCGCAGGTAAAACCTGCCCGGTGATAATGCTGGCTGGGAAAGAATGACAAGGAACAGTGAGGTAGTGGAAAGAACGATGTCTGGCAGGAAGGAGGGGTGTGCTGTCCACCATCACCCCAGAGGCACCGTGCCTCCAAAGGCTGTCCTCGAGATGGATCCTCCCTTTCACTGTCCCAGAAGGCCACAGACAATCTCTCCTGCGTGGGCTTCACCAGCTCACCATCCAACCCTCCATGGACCCTCCCTTTCACCATCCCAGAAGGTCACGGTCAGTCCGTCCTGCACGGGCTTCACCAACTCACCACTCAACTCCTCGTGGACCTCCCTTCCACCTTGCCAGAAGGTCATGGTCAGTCCATCCCGCGCAGGCTTCACCAGCTCACGCCCCCAACCCCCCACTTTCACCGTCCCAGAAGGTCATGGTCGGCCTCTCCCAAGCGGAGCTTCACCAGCTCGCCATCCAACTCTCCATGGACTCTCCCTTTCACTGTCCCAGAAGGTCACAGTCGGTCCCTCCTGCACGGGCTTCACCAGCTCACCACCCAACCCTCCATGGACCCTCCCTTTCGGTGTCCCAGAAGATCACGGTGAGTCCCTCCTGCGCGGGGCTTCACCAGTTCGCCCCCCAACTCCTCGTGGACCTCCCTTCCATCTTGCCAGAAAGTCATGGTGAGTCCCTCCTGCGCGGGGCTTCACCAGCTCGCCCCCCCAACCCTCCACGGACCCTCCCTTTCACCATCCCAGAAAGTCACGGTCAGTCTCTCCCGTGCCGGGCTTCACCAGCTCACCACCCAGCTCCTGGCGGATCCTCCCTTCCACCTTGCCAGAGATCACGGCCGGCCTCTCCCGCGCGGGGCCTCACCAGCCCACACCCCGGCCCTTCGTCTCGGCGGCTGCTCGGGAACCCCCATATGGCACCGGCGCCCGGCACCTTCCCCGCCCGCCCGCCGCTCTCCGGCGGCG
>CAUYQG010146742.1:0-39201 GCA_963574415.1 Tarsius wallacei | reverse complement strand
GGATTGCTGGATCATATGGAAGGTCAATGCCTAGTTTTATTTTGTTTTTTTTGTTTTTTTTGTTTGAGTTGGAGTCTCACTCTGTCACCCAGGCTGGAGTGCAGTGGCATGCTCATGGCCACCCCAGCATCGACCTGCTGGACTCAGGTGATCCTTCTGCCTCAGCCTTCCAAGTAGTTGGAACTACAGGTGCATGCTACCACGCCTAGCTAATTTTTTTTTTAAATTTGTTATAGACATAAGGTCTCACCAAGTTGCCCAGGCTGGTCTTGAACCCCTGGGCTCAGGTAATTCTCTCACCTTGGCCTCCAAAGTGCTAGGATTACAGGCTTGAGCCACTGTACCCGACCAATATCTAGTTCTTTTAGAAATTGCCACACTGTTTTCCAAAGAGATTGAACTAGTTTGCATTCCCACTAGCAGTGTAGAAACATTCCTTTTTCTCTGAATCCTCACCAGCATCTGTTGTTTTATTAATGTCGGCCATTCTTACTGTGGTTAGGTGGTATCTCAGTGTGGTTTTGATTTGCATTTCTGTGATGATTAATGAGGCTGAGCACTTTTTCATGAGTCTGTTGGCTGCCCGTATATCTTTTTTTTTTAGTTTTTAATTTTAAAGATATGGGGTACAATTCAGGGTTAGGTCTACAAATGTTCATTATGCAGGTACCCTTGTTGGATACCCATATATATTTTTCTAAAAATTTTTTATTTTAAAGATGTGTGGGGTACAATTCAGGGTTAGGTCTACAAATGTTCATTATGCAGGTACCCTTGTTGATGAGGTTGCCCATATATTTTCTTTTAAGAAGTGTCTATTCATGTCTTTTGCCCACTTTTTAATGGGGCCTTTTGTTTTTTTCCTTTTAGCATGTTTGAGTTCCTAGTATATCCTGAATGTTAGGCCTTTGTCAGATACACAGTTGGCAAATTTTTTAATATACCCGAAGGAACTCAAATCATTCTGCAGAAAAGATACCTGCACACGCATGTTTATTGCAGCACTAGTCACAGTAGCAAAAACATGGAACCAACTGTGCTGCCCATCAGAACTGGACTGGATAACAAAAATGTGGTGCATATACCCTATGGAATATTACACAGCCATAAAGAAGGACAAACAAATGGACTTCGTAGCAACTTTGATGGATTTAGAGTCAATCATACCCAGTGATCTATCACAGAAACAAAGAACAGAGTAACATGTGTTCTCACTCATAAGCTGACCCTGAACAGTTACCGTAATACTATAAGAAAGAAATTGGCGGTAGCAGGATATTGCTGGGGTAGGGGGCAGAGAACACAGCATCAATAAGGATGCCTGATCTCAAACCAGGCAAAGTGGGAACCAAAGGGAGGCCCAAACTTTACCTGCACAATGACCACTTGTATACCTAATCCTGAATTGTACCCCACATCTTTAAGAAAAAAATCATGAGAGACCCTAGTAATCAAAATCATCTTGAAAAAAAAGAACCAAGTTTAAGAACTCACTTCCTGATTTCAAAAGTTACTACAAAGCTACAGAGCTAAAATCATTGTAGTACTGGCATAAAGACAGACACGTAAACTAATGGAATAGAGTTAGAAGTCCAGAAATAAAACCATGTGTCTATTGTTGACTGATTTTTGACAAGAGTACTGAAACTATTCAGTGAGAGAAAGGACAGTCTTTTCAACAAATGATGGGTGGGAAAGCTGGATATCTATATGCAAAGAATGCAGTTGGACCCTTATTTAACAACATACACACAAGTTACTCAAAATGGATCAAAGATTTAAGTGTAAGAGTTAAAAATATACAACTCTTAGGAAAAAACAGTATAAAACTTCACAGCATTAAGAATAGACACACTGCTGGGTGTGGTGGCATGCACCTATAGTCCCATATACTTAGGAGGCTGAGGCAGGAGGATCACTTGAGGCCAGGAGTTCAGGGTTGTAGTGCGTCATGATCATGCCTGTGAATAGCCACTGCATTCCAGCCTGGGCAACACAGCAAGGCATCGTTTCTAAAAAATTAAAAAAAAAACTAGACTTTATGAAAGTTAAAAACTTTGTGCATAAAAATAGCTGTTGCCAGAGTAAAATATTAGCTCATAGAAAGGAAGAAAATATTTGCAAATCATGATAAGGGACTAATATCCAGAATACATGTACAACCTCTAACACTCAACAACAACAAAAACTTGATTCTAAAATGGCCAAAGGACTTGAATAGTCCTTTGGAATTTTTCCAAATGAGCTATACAAATGGTCACTAAGCACATGGAAAGATGCTCAGCGTCTCTAATCATTAGAGAAGTGTACATCAAAACCACAAAGAGATGCCACCTCATACCCATTAGGATAACTTCTGTCAGTAAAACAACAGGGAAAAAAACTAACAGAAAATAACAAGTGTCGACTAGTATGTGGTGAAATTGGAGCCCTCATACACTGCTGTTGGAAATGTAAAACAGAATTATTATATAATCCAACATTTCTGCTTTTGGGCATACATACAAAAAAACTGAAAGCAAGGTCTCTAAGAAATATTTGTACACCCATGTTCACAGCCACATTATTCACAATAGCTAAAAGTTGGAGCAACTCAAGCGTCTATCAGCAGATTAATGGTTAAGTAAAATGTGCTATATACATAGTGGAATTTTTTTTTTTTTTGAGTTGGAGTCTCACTCTGTCACCCAGGCTGGAGTGCAGTGGCACACTCATAGCCACTGCAGCCTTGACCTGCTGGGCTCAGGAGATCCCTCCGCCTTAACCTTCCAAGTAGCTAGAAAACTACAGGTGTTCACCACCACGCCTGGCTAATTTTTTGGTTTATTGTAGAGACAAGGTCTTGCCAAGTTGTCCAGGCTGGTCTCAAACCCCTGGGCTCAGGAAATCCTCTTACCTCCACCTCCCAAAGTGTTGGGATTACAGGCGTGTTGGGATTACACTCCCAGCCATACATAGTGGAATATTATTGAGCCTTAAAAAGAAAGAAAATCATGTCACATGCTTATAACATGGATGGGCCTTGAGGACATTGTTAAGTGAAATAAGCCAGTCAGAAAAAGACAAATATTGTATAATTCTGTTTACATGAAGTACTAAGTATAGTCACATTTATAAAGACACAAAGTAGAATGGTAGAAGCCAGGACTTAAGGGGGAATGGAGAGTTATTGTTTAATCAGTTTTGAAAGATGAAGAGTTCTGGATGGTGGTGATGGTTGTGTAACAAATGTGAACGTACTTCATACCACTGGATTGTACACTTAATGGTTATGATGGCAAATTTTGTGTTGTATGTATCTTAACTACAGTTTTAAAAATGGGACAAAGTACTACTGGTAAAAAAGCCTATGATTTAGATGTATCTCACCTCTAGCTGATGCTGCTATGAGACTTCAGTGTTCAGGCTTCAAGATACAGGGGTTTATAAAGCATCAGTGAGTGTATGGAAATCGAACTCCCATGATTGTGGGACTACTGCTTGTTGATGATTGGAGCAAGCTCTGGAATGTACAAGGGGGACCCCAAAAAACCCAGGATTTACATTTAAAAAGTTGTGTCTTTATTCTTACATGTTTAAACTTTAGTCACCTTCAGTGTACTCTCCATTTGATGCAGTACACCCATCAAGATGCTTTTTCCACTGCCCAAAACAGTTTTGGAACTTGTTAATTTTGATGCCTTTTAGTGCTTCTGCCATTTTTTGTGTGACCTCTTCCACATCTGCAAAACTTTTTTCATATAAGGAAGCAAAAAAAAAAAAAAAGAGTCACTTGGGATGAGATTGGACAGATAGGGAGGGGTAGGGGGTTCATGCTGTTTTTGGTCAAAACTACTGCTTATTCAGCACAGTATGAGTAGGTGCATTGTCATGGTGGCAGAACCAGTCACCTGATTGCCACAACTTGGGACTTTTCTTCCTCAAATCATGGCACAACCTTCTCAAAACTGCCAGATAAAAACTTTGGTTGGCATTTGATTCATAGGATCAAATTCTGAGTGTACTACGAGGGGCCCGCCCTCCAAAAGATAATTCTGGTTTTTTGTTTTTGTTTCTGACATTGTTGGAGCAGTACCAACACAAGTTAGAATGGGTTTGCAATAAGTGTCTTAAAATTTCAGGTGTAAGGCTGGGTGCAGTGGCTCATGGCTATAATCCCAGCACTTTGGGTGCTGAAGACAAGAGGATTGCCTGAGCTCAGGGGTTTGAGACCAGCCTGAACAAGGCCTCATCTCTGCAATAAATAAAAAAATTAGCTTGGTGTGATGACTCACACTTGTGGTCCCAGCTACTTGGAAGGCTGAGGTTCAAGGACCACCTGAGCCCAGCAGGTCAAGGCTGCAATAGCTGTGAGCATGCCACTGCACTCCAGCCTGGGCAACAGTGAGACTCTGACTTAAAAAAAAAAAAAAATCCAAGTCTGAAGGGTCATCCTTTTTACTCTTAAACTACTTTTATGTTGTTTCTGGAAATGATGGATACCCATCACATGATTTTGGCTTCATTTATATACTCCCATATGTTTTCTTATTTAATAGACACATAGATCGCAATAAGAATGGATTTGCGTGCCAATAAATCTGATTTTTGGTGTTCTGTTCTAAATTTAGATATCCAAAGAGAAGAAGAAAAAGTGAAACGATCGGTAAAAGATGCTGCCAAGAAAGGCCAGAAGGATGTCTGTGTAGTTCTGGCCAAGGAGATGATCAGGTCCAGGAAGGCTGTGAGCAAGCTGTATGCATCCAAAGCACACATGAACTCGGTGCTCATGGGCATGAAGAACCAACTCGGTAAGGCTGAGTCACCTCTGGCCACCTCGAGTGCTGATTGTTGCTGCTTTTGTTGTCAACATGGGCTCCTTGAATAGGAGGAACCCACCTCTGACTTATGTTCTGTATATTGTTTCCACTGGGTGTTGTACAAGTGCAAAATATAATAGTATTTTATTGCTATTCATTTTCTTTTGCCAGTGTTTTCTGGTAACAAAATCTACATATAAATCTGCTTGCTTAGAAGTCAGGATATATTGGAAAATGACCTGAGAATGGAGTTGTGGGAGAAGAGACCCAACTTGTATGTTTGGAGGGAAGATGAAGAAAAGGTGTCTGTCCTCCCTTTGTCCTAGGCCCAGGGCAGCCCCAGGCAAAACTTTAGAACAGGCTGCTAGGCTTTGATTCAGGTCCTTTTCTGCCTTGTCTCTGACTCTTCACCTAATGCTTCCTTGTGAATCTGCACACTATGTAGTGGCTGTTCAGCTTAACATTCATTTATTCATTTTAGATGACTTTTAGAAACTCATGATATTTAAAGTAAAAATAATCATTATTTCATTTCATTTCATTGTCTAGTACAGTACTACTTACGGTCTTTCACAGATACCTGTTTCCAGGTCAGTGCCAGCTTGAGTCATAGGTTAAATTTACATCCAGTTGGTTTCTTTTCTTACTTGATTTCTGTTAAATTAAGAAATCCTAACTCAGAATTATTCTTGAGTAATAGCAGCAAGTGACTGTCAGCTATGTAGATCGAACACAGACTCGGAAGTTATGGAGAAGTTAGGCATGGTGGCGTGCATCTGCAGTTTCAACTACTCAGGAGGCTGGAGCCCAGGAGTTCAAGGCTGCAGCGTGCTGTGATGGCTCCAGTGAATAGCCACTGCACACCATCCTGGGCAACATGGCAAGACTTTGGCTCTGAAAAGGAAAGAAAGAAATTATGGATACATATTTTCAACTCTGTCAGATACTTCTTTGATAAGTATATCACACTCAACATAATTTAGAAGGTCGAATGTTTTAATTTATAGGGTGGTGCCAAATGAGTTTCTAATGCATTGTTTGATTGTATTTGGCTCTGGAAGTATTTCTTCATGTTCAATATTAACATTTGAATGCGGCTTTTAAATATGCCTGACAATGAATGTATCATTAGTTTCTCCAAATACTGAACAGAATAATCATGGGTTAGGAAAGAGTAAAATAATATGTTCTTAAATCTATAAAGATTAGCTTCACTTTTTAAAAATTGTTTTTTGAGTTGCCCAGTTTGTAGTGCAGTGGCACAATCATGGCTCACCATAGCCTCGACCTCCTGGGCTCAGGTAATCCCTTGGCCTCAGCCTCCTGAGTAGCTGGAATACAGAGCACCTCCACACCTGGATAATTTTCTTATGTTTTTGTAGAGACAGCGTCTTGCATGTGTTGCCCAGGCTGGTCTCAAACTCTTGGGCTCAAGTAGTCCTCCCCCCTTGGCCTCCCAAAGTGCTGGGATTATAGGCATGAGCTACCATACTCAGTCTGTCTTCACTTTTATTTTTTTTTTTTTATTTTTTATTTTTATTTTTTTTTTGAGTTGGAGTCTCACTCTGTCCCCCAGACTGGAGTGCAGTGGTCGCTCCCGGCCACCACAGCCTCGACCTGCTGGGCTCCGGCGATCCTTCCGCCTCCGCCTTCCAGGTAGCTGGAATTACAGGCGCGCGCTACCACGCCTGGCTAATTTTTTGATTTTTTGTAGAGATGAGGTCTCGCTTGCCCAGGCGGGTCTCGAACCTGCGGGCTCAGGCAATTCACTCACCTCAGCCTCCCAAAGGCGCGGGATTACAGGCTGAGCCACCGAGCCCGGCTGTCTTCACTTTTAAAGACCATATTATTTCAGCCCTCAAGTGGTGAATTTAGGCTCCCGAAATACTGGCTGTATCACCTAGATATACCTTTTGATCAAGCTAAGTATTCGGTGCCATAAAGAAATAGTGTGATTTCATCTGCTATTTGAAAAGCTCAAGTTTAAATAGTCTCTTACTGCCAGTTTTGCGAGTTTAATGCTTATTCCCTGTTTTTTCTGCAACATGCCAAAAAGATGTTTGTTCAGTTGAGCATGATAAGCTTGTTTAAATTTTTGTCACTAGTTTCTTTGCCCAATTATGTTGCTTATCTTGTCCTTTTCCCTCTGTGAATAAAGCAGTGTGTGCACGGCCTCTTTCCTCCCGATTGTGAAGATAAAAGCTGAGGATAGGATAATAAGTGTGTATGTAGCATTCATCCAGAACCAATTAAATTTAGTATTTTGTTGTATTTGCCTGCTTTTATGTTAGAGAAGAAGAACAACATTATTAAAGTTGAAGTTCTTTTAATTCCCCTTCCTAAATTCATGATTCCCTTCCCTTCCATCCTCCCCGAGGAAACCACTGTCATGACTCTTAAAACTTACATAAATGGAGTCATACTATATATACCATTCTGTATCTTTTCTCCCCATTTATCATTGTGTTTTGAAATATGCCCGTATTGATAAATATAGAGTTAGTCCATTCATTTGAACTACTGGATGGAATTCCATCATATGGGTACATCACATTTTATTTTTCTGTTCCCTCATTGATGGACATGGGTTGTTTCCCATTTTTGCTATGTGTAAAGGTTTAGGACGGTTGTATACTAGGAGGAGAATTAGTGGGTAAATAGCTGAGTTTAAATTTTGCTGGAATTACAAAATTGTTCTCCAAAGAGGCTTTACTGATTTCTATTTCCAGCAGCAAAGGATGAGTTTTTTTCCATACCTCTTCACCAACCCTTGATATTGCCAGACTTTTTCATTTTTGAGAAATGTCTAGGTTTAATTTTTCTTTTGAAGCTACTAAACTTGAGCACTCTCTTCTCTTTATGCTTTCTTCCTGTGTAGAGATTCCAAAATACCTTTTCAAGTAGTTGTAATCATAAGTAATCATTGGCTGGGCTCGGTGGCTCAGCCTGTCATCCCAGCACTTTGGGAGGCCGAGACGAGTGGATGGCCTGAGTCCGCGGGTTCGAGACCAGCCCGGGCAACCTGGCGAGACCTCGTCTCTACAAAAAATAAAAAATAACTGGATGTGGTAGCGCACGTCTGTAGTTCCAGCTACTCGGAAGTCTGAGGCGGAAGGATTGCGGGAGCCCAGAAGGTCGATGTGGGGGTGGCCCTGAGCATGCATGCCACTGCACTCCAGCCTGGGCAAAGGAGTGAGACTACAACTCAAAAAAAAAAAAGTAATCATTAATCTGCATGAAAAAAATCAAACCGTGTATCATATACTTTTAACAGTAGACAAAACAAAAGCTCTCTTATGTACTGCTTATATCTCAAGAGCCTATTTAAACATACACCCGCAACAATATTTTGCATTGTTTGTTTCAAATCCATATCGTGGCGTTAGCACCATTGAAAGGTCTTGGAATGTTAAGATGATGCAGGGCTCCATTCTAGGTCCCCTGGTTGAACTCATCTAACTCTTTGCCTTTAAATGCCATTGATCCTTACATTTTTATCTTCAGGCCTGGCTTTATCGCTCAGTGTGTAGTTGGCATCTCCACTCAGGTGTCTTCATGGGAGTCTCAGAATTAGTATGCCTATGCAAAAAATCGTGGTTTGCTTTCCTCTACAAACTTGCCGTTCTTCCAATATTTCTCATTTCTTTAAATGGAACCATCATCTACCCAGTTTCCTTGGGCCAAAAACCTAGGATTTTTCCTTAATTTCCTTCCTTTCCTTCATGATCCTGTCATTTGGCCTTCAACATAGAGCTTCACAATTTTCCTACTTATGTAAGTTGTGGCGACTTAGTTCAAGCTAGGATCATCTCTTGCCTGGGTTTCAGAAGCCTCTTAATTGCTTCCTTGCTTGTATACTCACTCAGCTACAGTTCATACTTCTTCACATAGCATTCAAATGATCCTCATGAAATGAATGTGTGATCACGGCAGTCTCCTTAAAACACTGTGGCTTCTCAGTGCATTGAGATTAAAACCCAAATTCTGGCTGGGCGCAGTGGCTCAAGCCTATAATCCCAGCACTTTGGGAGGCCAAGGCGAGAGGATTGCCGGAGCCCAGCAGTTCAAGACCTGCCCGGGCAACTTGGCGAGACCTCATCTCTACAATAAATTAAAAAATCAGCCTGGTGTGGTGGCGCGTGCCTGTAGTTCCAGATACTTGGAGAGCTGAAGCGGAAGAAGGCTCGCCTGAGCCCAGCAGGTCAAGGCTGCGGTGGCTGTGAGCAGCGTGCCACTGCACTCCAGCCTGGGTGACAGAGTGAGACTCCTACTCAAAACAAACAAACAAACAAACAAAAATCCCCAAATTCCTGGTGTGGTTTCTAATGCCGGGTGGAGTCTGACGGTTGTTCTAACCTCGTCTCCTTTTCTCCCCCTCTACTCTACATTCAGCCATACTGGCCTTTATATTCCAGGAACTGGCTGAGCTTATTCCTATCGTAGAACCTTCACACTTGGTGTTTTCTCTGCCAGGCACTTTCCCCCCATCTCCTTGTAATTCAAGCATTTGCATCTCAGTTCAGATTCAGGCATTGAGAGCGGCCTTTCCTAAAGTGCCCCCTTCCACCACACACATTATTATCCAACATTCCCTTTAATTTCTTTATATTTCTTAAAAATATCTGAAATTAACTTGCTCATTTATTTTTTTATTTTGAGTTGGAGTCTTACTCCATTGTCCAGGCTGGAGTGCAGTGGCACGCTTGTGGCCACCCCAGCGTCGATCTGCTGGGCTCTGGCGATCCTTCCGCCTCAGCCTTCTAAGTAGCCAGAACTACAGGCGTGCACTACTGTGACCGGCTAATTTTTGATTTATTGTAGCGACAAGGTCTCGCCAAGTTGCCATGGCTGGTCTCAAACCTGTGGGCTCAGGCAATCCACTCGACTCGGCCTCCCAAAGTTCTGGGATTAGGCTGAGCTACCCAGCCTGGCCCGCTCATTTATTTTTAACATGTTTGTTGTTTGTCTCCTCCCACTAGAACCAGGAACCTTGTCTAATCTGTCTAGCCCACTAATACATCTCTGGCTCCACAAACAATGTCTGGCCCAGTTGATGTTTGTAAAAAGAATGAATCTACTGGCATCTTTAAGTGGTGGTAATCGTTCTTCCATAATACCATTAGATTATCCTCCTTTCTTTCCCAATGCATTTTATAATGAACTTTGCATCTGGTTTTACAGATTTCTTGGCAGTAGTACGACTTGTTTCTTTATTTACTCTGGGGAGTGCAGTCTTGAATAATGTTTTTGTAATTTTGTTCTCTTCTTTATCTGTAGTGTCAAACACATTAGGCTTACCAGTTTTGCACATGGTCTGTCTAAAACAGTGATTTTCAATGTATGGTCCATGGGACCCCTGGGAGTCCCAAAACCCTTTCAGGGGTATCTACAAGGTCACACTATTTTCTTAATAATACTAAGATGCTTTTTGCCTTTGTCGCTATGTTGACATTTGCACCAATTTTGCAAAAAAAACAATGGTGGGAAGACTGCTGGAACCTTAGCACCAATCAGGGCAGTGGCATCCAGCTGTTATTCTAGGAGTCACTATGTTCTTCACTGCCATGCTGACTTAAAATTAAGAAAGAAAATCAATTTCATTTAAGGATCCTTGATGAAGCAGTATTAAATACTTTACTAAATCGCAACCATTGAGTAACATCTTTTTTTAATATTCTGAGTGGCAAACGGAAAGTTGTTTTTTTATACCAATTTCTACTTGCCTGACTGAATCACAGCTTTCAGAGAACTGCCAGCTTGAATGTCAGATGACTAAGACTGTATTTTAATTTCATTAACAATAGTTAATAAGCGTTTTCTGTACCTTGCCCTTATTGCATTCAGATATGTGTCAATGTGTTGTAATCTGAAGAGGAGAAAGATAAAAATGCGACTGTTTCCTACAGATATATTTATATATCTTAGATTTTTATGTTAACATCGGTTTTGATTAAAAATGGGAAGCAGACATTTTGCTTTGGAGGCTGGGGATAGGCATTTCTTGATCATCCGGGATGATAGTGGAGTCTCTTACATCGTTTAATCTTGGAATGCTAGTCTGTTTTGTCATTTATGTTGAATGTCTGCCCAGGCTGAGTCTTCAAGGACGGCATTGTCTTTGAGGAGTCCAACTCCTGGCCCAGTCATATGCGATTTTAAGGGCTCTGTGAAAGGCCTGCCCTCTCCACGCTGGTCTTGGTGTGCGGTCAGTGCATTGTGGTCTTTGAAGGAAGTCCTGCTTGGGGGACTGGCCAGCCAGGCTCCTAAGTGTGTCTGCCTTCCTAGCCCAGGTGTCTCCTTTTGGAGTCTTCTTTATTGTGGTGAGGACTGGAGTGTGGGGTGAGGGCTTAGCAGCAGCCCACGGTGGACGCCTCACCAGGACCTCACATGGCTGGGGAGGGAAGCCAAGACACTTTTCTCTTCTCAGACTCGGCACTTTCCAGCTCCCAGCTCTTCTTCGTCTTCTCCTCCTCCCTGGCCTCGAGGCCCAGAAAGTGGCCAACAGCTTTGGCTCTAGGGCCTTGTCAGGGTCACTGACACATCTGACCCTCACCTGGCTTTTGCTCGCACTGTGGCGGTAGCTGATTAAAGGCTTGCCTCGTGCTTTCATTTTGGCTTGTTTTCTTTCTTATTTTCTTTTCTTTTTCATGTTGCGGGGTATGATTCAGAATGGCTTGTTTTCCTAAGTGATTGCTTGGGCACCTGACTGCTTAGCTCTCCTCTTGCCAGTGTTCTCTACTTTGATGTCATATAGTCCCATGTGATTCAGATTTTCATGTTTTCTTCTGCAGTCCACATAAAGCATGCAGTCTCCTAAAATTTGTAATATTTTTGTGTGTCACAGTCCCTTATACTGGGAAACAGCACAGAAAGCACAGAAAACTCTTTACCCTGAGTTTTTATTTGGAAAATACAAAAATAAATTAAGCCCCATGTTTGAGTCTAGCTTAGAAACCTCTACTTTCCCTTTTACCAAAATAATTTCCAAGTGGATCAGAAATCAAATGTGAAAAAAAAATTCATAAAAGGTACTAGAAGAAAATCTGGTTTAGTACTAGTATAACATTAAAATGGAGAAATGTTTTCAAAATCTAACATGAAACCCTTTAAAAAACTTAAAGGAAAAGGCTGATGCATTTGACAACATAAAACATGTAAAAGTTCTGAGCAAGTGCATAAAAGTCAAAAGAGACAGTGACTAAGCAGTTGCAGTAAACAAAGGGCTTATGGCTTATTACTCGAAAACCTTGCAAATCAGTAGGAAAAAAATGTTGGTAACTTGAAGAAGAAAAACAATCGATGACTATATGGAAGTATTATTAATTCCACTAACTACATTCAGAATGTACTTTAAGATGAGATAATCACATTATTCCTGTCAAATTGGCCAGGGATTGGAAAAATAATATACTCCAAATTAATTTTAGTGCACTTGTTAATTGGTACAAATACTTTAGAGGACATTTTGGCAGTCTCATTGTGATACATCAAAAATGTAGTATCAAAATGTGAATATACATCTCCTTTTATATAGAAATGTGACCTTGGGTACAAAAGCATTAATTTATAAGAATTTTCATTATGGCAGATTTTTCACACTGGAGTTTAGTAACTCCCCTAGGAAACATTTTGGTGCTTATTTTCTGTGAGTTAAAAAAAAATTTATTTGACCTTGAGTATTGATTACTTTCATGATTCATTGATTACTTTCATAATTGATTACTTTTATGAGATTTCAATCTTATTTGCATTTTTGCTTATGAGGTCTAGTGTCACATTTAATTGCAGCAATCTAATGTGAAAAAAGAAAACCCAGTTGCTGTGTAAATGGACTTGCCATATGAGTCCCATCGGATGCAGGGATTTTCAGTAGTCATAATAGACAAAAGTGGGAAAGAAGATAGACACACACGACACTACATGTATGCACGGTTTTGAAATAACCCACGTTGTAAGTGGTGTTTTAGTTCCAGCAAAGTATCACATGAAATTTATGTTGTTAATGTGAGTTTTATCGTTTTGAAGTTTTTAATACTTAATTTTGTTTTTGCATTAGTTTTGTAATTCTATAGTTATAAGTGTCGGGTACTTTTACCCAATTGTAAAATACAGATAATTAAAGCCATCAGTGGAAAGCTATTGGTAACAGTGGTACTGTTAACATTTTGTTTTCTTCAGCAGAGGACTGAATCAGTAAATTATGGTGTATTCAGGCTTTAGCCTAGGACTCTGCTGTAGGATGACGTCAGTGACACATTGTTTGAAAACAAGTTGCAGAACAGTATATATAGCATGATACCACTCTATAAATAAATAAGTAAATAGAGGATGTGTTTATGTGTGTAAATAAATGATAAATGGATAAACAGAGGTCTGAAAATGTATATTCCAAACTGTTGTTAACAGGTTTGCTTCTGAAGAGAGGAGGTAGATTGCAGGGAAGGATAATTTTTCACTTTCTATTCTCATATATGTACTTCTGTATTATATGAATCTTCTGTGTTTTCTTTTTAACTTCTTAATATGGAAAAATTTAAGCATATGCAAAAGTGAAGCTAATACGCAAATGAATCCCTATGTAACTGTCATTCAGCTTAAACAGTTGTCAGTTCTTGGCTGGTTTTTCTTCATCTCTAAATCCCCACCTAGTCCCTGTGTTTCCTTCTGAGAATCTGTAGGTTCTGGTCCCTTGATAGCCGCAGGGGACGGGTTCCAGGATTCCCACAAATATCCAAGTCTGAATGCTCGAGTCCCTTATGTAAAATAGAGGTAGTATTTGCATGCGACCCACCCACATCCTCTTGTATACTTTAAATCATCTCTGCATTAATTATGATACCTGATACAATGGAAATGCCATGTCAATAGTTGTTTATTGTATTGTTTAGGGAATAATGACAAGGAAAAACGTCTACTTGTTCAGTACAGACTTAACCATCCATTTTTTTTGTTGTTGCCTAATATTTTTGTTTCTCAGACAAATCCACAGGTACAGAACCCACGGATACGGAGGACTGATTTCATCTATAAATACTTGCACATGATTTATGGAAGATTAAGGGTTCTATCCTCTTCTTTAGGGGACCCTTCCAGCCTGGGGATTTGAATCCTTCAGTGCTTGATTGTGTGTGTGTACATTTCCTTTCTGCTCTATCTTCTGTTTCTTTCTGAAAGCAAATGGTCTTAGTGTTGGATTTCCCATGCTGATCCTTTAATTTTATGTTTCTCATGTTCCCTTTTAAGGCTAATAATAGGCAGGTCGTGAGGTTTAGTCTATTGCCTGGCACAGTAGTTGCTTTGTGTTGGTTCTAATGATCTTCATTCTCATCATCAGTTTTGTTGTTGTTTTCCACTTTCTGAGAAATTTCCTCTACTTTAGGTTCCATTTCCTCTCCTGCATTCTTTATTTTGGCTATCTTAATCTTAATTGTTAGGAAAGGGTTCTTAGTTTCTTTTTTTTTTAAACAAAAATTCATTCTGTTCTTATTTTGTTGATGCAGTATTGTCTTTTGTTGATGAGTCTTTTTGAAGTTTTATTGTGTTCCTTGCGTTGTTTCTCAGAGCTCCTTCTCCCAATCATCCTCTTCTTCCCTATCCCTCATCTTTTTTTAAGAAAGAAGTAGGCCAAGCTCAGTGACGCAGCCTGTAATCCCAGCACTTTGGGAAGCTGAGGTGAGTGGATTGTCTGAACCCAAAGGTTCGAGACCAGCCCAGGCAACTTGGCGAGACCTCGTCTCTGCAACAAATAAAAAATGAGCAAGGTGTGGTAGTGCATGCCTGTAGTTCCAGCTACTTGGAAGGCTGAGGCTGAAGGATCGCCGGAGCCCAGCAGGTCGAGGCTGGGGTGGCTGTAAGCATGCCATTGCACTCCAGCCTGGGCGACAGAGTGAGACTCCAACTCAAAACAAGAAGGAAGGAGGGAGGGAGGGAAGGAATCAAAGAAGAGGGAGAAGGCAGGAGAGAGGGGGAAGAGGGCAGGGAGGCTAGGTCAAGTGTAGGCTTTCTGAGTACTTTCCCTAGTCTTTTTTGACTGAGCTACAAAGACCAAAATGTTAACTCATTCAATAAATATATCTTTTATTTGTCAATAAAATCTTGTATTGGTAAATATCAATAAATAAATGTCAGTAAATATCTTTTAGCCTTGGCACTGGGGTTAGCATGGACATTACAGCATAGTTGCTGCCCTCCATGGGGTGAAATGCAAACAATGGAATAAATTTAATACAAATTAAACATTGAATAATCAGTTTGGAATCAAATAAGTGGATATTTATAATTGCAAGCTGTGATATGCACTAAGAGACCGTCAAAGGGAAATGCAGAATCAAGGTTAGCTCCTTTCAGACACTGATGAAATCGGAAGGAGGGTGAACAGTTAAGTTGGGGCAGTGTGTTTCAACCTGCCTGGCGCTTCCCTGAAGAGGGCTCCGGGGTCAGAAAGAGCTATGCGCTTGTGATACTGAAGCGAGGTCTGGGAGGCAGGGGCACTGAGCGAGAGGCTCAAGACGGATGGATGGAGAGGAGGAGCAGGGAGGGAAGGGAGGCCACGTTTGCAGCTGTTAGGAGAGCGAGGGTTCTAAAAGGCAAGTGCAGAGGGAGGTGTGCCATAGCAGCGGTGCAGACAAAGTGCAGTGGGAGTTCAGAGGAAAGTATTCTGGGGAGAGTCGGGGTGGCATCTGAGTAGAGAGAGGTCAGGTGAGCTGAGGCGCAGGTGATGCATTTCAGGCTGTGTTCAGGAAACAGTTTGAGAGGAGCGCATGAAGCAGTGGGAGGCACAGCTGGAAGGGTGAGCTGGAGTCAGAGTTCTGAGAGGCGGCTGAGCATCTTCATTTGGTTTGTCAGATGGTGGAAAGCTTTGGCACGCTGTGAGCACAGAGTGCTGGTGCAGGGAGGGACGCGGCGGTGAGGCTGGAGGCAGCGAGGCCTGAAGAGGTCGTGGGCGGGGAGGGGGCTGTGTAGGTTGGCCTAGTAGGACTGAAGCAGAAGAGAGGACACTGAAGAACTGCTCCAGACGCAGAGTCAACGGGACTTTGTGAAGGCAGAAACACACCTTTGAGCCTGGAAAGTTCAGAGACGCTGGAAGCAGGGAGCGGGCGGGCAGGCCTGAGAGAGCGCAGCCATTTCGCATGGGCCTGACAGACTGGTCAGTGGCATCTGCTCCACCCTGATTCCCGGCACCTGACCAAAGCGCTGGCAGGAGGGTCCCCAGAGGGGCTGCTGGGATTATCATGGGATGAGGTTTGTTGGGAGAGTAAATACAGCTGAGTGGGTCACAGAACTTGGGACAGGACAGGGAGGAAACCTGTGCATTCTGGGAGTAGAAAAAGAGAAAACTTCTAGAAGCAGTGCATGGAATCAGAGTTCGGTCTTGCCAAGGCCCCCATGCCACCCCTAGCGTTGCTGCTTTGGAAAACCACAATTTGACACAGCCATTCCTTTTCCTTAAGGTGTTCCCCTGTTAAAATGCAGCTGCCTTTGGGAGGGGTAATCTGCTAAGCCTTGTCAGCTATCAAGACAGTGTCCTGATGAGGCACTTTGCAGGTGGCAGCTTCCCGACAGCAGCTCCTTGCAGAACAAGACAGATGATGAGCATGTTTTGATTGGGGAAGAGAGTTAAGGGAGAGGCCAAAGGTGGGGCAGGAAGTAGAATTACCACATGCTCCAGCAATTCCCCTTCTGGGCATGTACCCCAAAAATGGAAAACGGGGACTCGGAACAGATACTCGGACACCCTGCTCATAGCAGCAGCATTCACAGTAGCCAAATGGTAGCAGCATCCCAAGTGTCCATCAGCAGATGAATGGGTACCCAGAATGTGGTATCTCTGTGCTGTAGAATATCATTCAACCTTAAAGAGGAAGGAGACCTTTTGACATTTGCTGTAGGAAGATGTTATGCTAAGTGAAATAAGCACATCAGAAAAGGACAGATACTGTGTGATTCCACGGATGAGGTACCCAGAGTAGTCAGATGTAGAAACAGAAGGTAGAATGGTGGTTGCGGAGGGTAAGGGGAGAGGGGAGTGAGTGATGGGTACAGAGTTTCAACTGGGGGAGAGGAGAGTTCTGGAGGTAGGTGGTGGTGATGGCTACACAACAGTGTGGATGTACCTAATGCCACTTTTACGAGGCTTAAAGTAATAGTTCTGATTAAAATAAGAGGCTGTAAGTTATAGATGTTTTATCATTTCAAAAGGTAGGGCAGGCCTGGGTGCTGAGCCCTGGTGGGGCTCTGGGTAGCAGAGAGGTATCTGCAGAGACGGTGAGTCCGGAGCGGTGGGCAAAAGGATAAAAGGAAGGGCAGGCAGAGCCGGACGCCTGTCTAGCTCCCCTTGGCCTTTCTTCTCTGTTTTGTTTCTGTGCTTTGATTGGCGTACTTGAAAAGTGAGTTTGCGAGGTGTAGAACTTTGAGCTCAAACATAATGTTTGCAAAATTTAAACCTGCCGGAGACCAGCTCCAGGAGAGAGTCAGGGCTTGAGATGGGGGAATTGGGAAGCGGCGAAAAAGAAAAGATGAAAACGACAGGAATCCTCTTCCTGGGGAGAGCTCAAGACTGCCAATTTTTATTTAATTTTCACATGCTTATATAGTTTTTCCACCCAGCCCTGCACCCACAAATGTATCTTATGTTGCTAACCAAATGCCCACGTACATCCCTTTTCTACTCACAACAAAATTGAGCTTTAACAATTTCAGCCACAGATGGTGTTTTTCTTAAATTAAACATTTGTGAACATCCTGGTCTTCTTCCTAACTTTCTTATAACTATTTACTATATAGGCCTATAATATCCTTACCCTATAAAACTAAACCTTAACTCTAAGTCTTATTCAGTTTACTTAATACTATATATTTATTTCTATTAATCTTATTTCTATCCTTATATCCCTATATTTTCTTAACTATCACTAATACTATTATATATCTCTTATCTTACTATTTTATCTTATCTTACTATTTTATTATTAATATTCTAACTTCTATCTTTATCAGACTACTTATTTAACCCTATAATATCTTAACCTATTTTTTTATCTCAAACGGTTGTTTTCCACCAGCTCTCAGCTGGGGTCTGTTTATGAGGAAGTGGTCGACTTGTTTTTCTCGACCTCCTGCTGTTATTGAAAAACATCCTTACATACCCTAAGGGGCACCCTTTTGCTGCAATCTCACCTTCACCATGCCCAAGTATAATTTTTTGCTGTCAAATGCCATCATCCATCTGTGTGCATCTACTATCTCAATTAAAGAGGGAACATTCTCAAGCCTATGCATGCAATCCTTCAAAGTTAAGGAAGGTCCGTCAACAGGATCCATTGGGCTTTGCCTCCGTCATGGCCGCATTTTACTGGGGCCTTGCTCCCAGCCGGCGTTTTTCCTGTTTTCAGGTCCCTTTTACCTTACTTTTACTAATGATTGCGGCTCCCGGCATAAACCGACTTGTTGAATCAAAACACATTTTTAATAATTGTTTCACATTTTCAATTTGAGCAGCATAGGTTTATTGTTTTAAAAATACAGATATATAAACTAAAAAGATGTTCCCTACTTGGCTTGCCTTGCAGTACCATTCGAACTGCCCTGTAGTTTGCTTTGTTTGTCTAACAGTATGTCATTTTATGCACACCACATGTGTCTTACAAGTCCGAGCCCTACAATAAACAGGTGAGAACAGAACTTTCTCTTTATTTTGCATTTAATGTTTAACTGTGATCTAGCATGTACAAGATTAAAATTCAATTTCTTTAAGGCTTGCTGAACAATAACTAACCTTCTAAAGTAAATACATATCTTTGTTATGTGTTGTGTTTATTCAGTGGTTTTATGTTTTCCCCTTAAAACCTTTAACAAATTTTAATTCTACAGTACACATTTGTCTTTTTCAAATGAAATATTCCCTTGCACAAACAAAACACATTAAACAGTTTTTTAGAGGAGGGGGCACCTGCTTCTCTGACATATCAATTGTTTCATATTTAATTTTAGGTGTTCTTATGAATGCTTATTTTATGCTCTATAAATATAGTATAAGAACAGGTCACTGGTGTTAAGTGAAAGTGACACAATTATCAGAAAACCTCCCCATCCTTCACACCCACATTTTGCTTCCCAGAAATGCCTTTGCTGAGCTGCTGGTCCTATAGTATTCTTTGGCTTTTGTGGATAAGAAATAGCCACATGAAGATTATTTCTGCAACATCTACACAATTGCTAGTACAGTCAGCAAAGGTTGTATTCTTTAGTATCCCTTAATATAAAACATCAGGGAAGGAATTTATCTTGGAACCTAGTGCTGGAAAAAAAGTATCTTTCCCAGTGAAAGAGTATACCTTTACCAATGAGTGTCTTTCACCCTGCTAATCTTTAGCTGTTGTGCTTTAGCTGTTAAATGCTCACAGCTAGCCAGGCATGGTGGCTCACACCTATAATCCCAGCACTTTGGTAGGCGGAGGCGAGAGGATTGCTGAGCCCACGGGTTCGAGACCACCCTGGGCAACTTGGTGAGACCTCATCTCTACAAGAAATCAAAATGTCAGCTGGGCGTGGTGGCACATCCCTGTAGTTCCAGCTACATGGAAGGCTGAGGCGGAAGGATTGGCTGAGCCCAGGAGGTCGAGGCTAAGGTGGCTGTGAGTGTGCCACTGCACTCTAGCCTGGGCAACAGAGTGAGTCTCCGACAGGGAGGGAGGGAGGAAATGCTCACAGCTAAATCTAATCTCAGTTGAAGGAGCTTTAGGCCAGGTCATGGATTCTCAATAAGGCATTTTTGCCCCTCAGGGGACATTTGGCAGTGTTTGGAGACATCTTTGGTTGTCACAACTGGGGAGGAAGTGGGTACTACCACTGGCATCCAGCAGGCATAATCTGGGGCACTGCTGAACACCCCAGAGTGTGTGAAGCAGCCACCTGCAACAACAGAATCATTGGCATGCGTAGGCAGTAGTGTGGTGGTTGAGAGACTCTGGCCCATCTTAATGGAATTAGCTTGCCCTTTTGAGCTTTTGTGTTCATTTTATTGTATCTGCCATATATGTCTTTTTTTTTTTTTTTTTTTTTTGCGTTGGAGTGGCGTGGATGCCCAGACTGGAGTGCAGTGGACGCTCCCGGCCACCGCAGCCTCGACCTGCTGGGCTCCAGCGATCCTTCCACCTCAGCCTTCCAAGAAGCCAGAACTATAGGCGTGCGCTACCACACCTGGCTCATTTTTGATTTATTGTAGAGACGAGGTCTTGCCAAGTTGCCTGAGTGGATCTCGAACCTGTGGGCTCAGGCAATCCACTCGCCTCAGGCTCCCAAAGTGTTGGGATTGCAGGCTGAGCCACCGAGCCCGGCCCATATATGTCTTTTTAATAAACCACTTCAAATTACTTTTTCAAGTGGTAGCGTATCAGTCATAAACAAACATGACTCTAACTTTTGAAATTTTACCAAATGTGCATGATTACAATATTTTTTTTTTTTTTTGCGTTGGAGTCTCACTCTCTCACCCAGACTGGAGTACAGCTGCACATTGCTCATGGCTACCGCAACCTCGGCCTGCTGGGCTCATGTGATCCTTCTGCTTCAGCCTTCCTAGCTGGAACTACAGGGATGTGCCACCATGCCTGGCTAAGTTTTCATTTATTGTAGAGATGAGGTCTTGCCAAGTTGCCCAAGCTGGTCTCGAACCCATGAGCTCAGGCAATCCTCTCACCTCGGCCTCCCAAAGTGCTGGGATTATAGGCATGAGCCACTGCGCCCCACCACAATATTCTTCAATGACTGTCATCCCCTTTGGCTTTGGTTCCCCATATTATAGAATTTTTTACTGTCTTTTATTTTTTTCTGTTCTGTATTACTTATTATGTGTTAGATGTTTGTTTGTATGGTTTAACTTTTTTTCCTTAGCCTTTTTACAAGGAAGAAGTATCTTTTTAAAGATTTTTACTGGGCTGGGCGCAGTAGTTTCAGCTACTTGGAAGGCTGAGGTAGAAGGATCGCTGGAGTCCAGTGGGTCAATGCTGGGGGTGGCCAGGAGGGTGGGTGACGGAGTGAGACTCCAACTCAAAAAAGAAAGTTTATTTTTGAGGCTTGTACGTTTTTAATATCATGTTTCTGAGATTTCATTTGTCTTTATTGTGAAATGTCATAAGATTCCATATTTTCTCATAATCTTATTCATCGTAATTGTCAATTTTAAGGGCCTGATTTTCATTTTGTTTTGGGGTCAGAGTCTTACTCTGTTGCCTGGGCTGGAGTGCAGTGGCACACTCATGGCCATCACAGCCTCGGCCTGCTGGTCTCAGGCAATCCTTACACCTCCAAGTTTTATGGGCACTAAACTAAAACCAGGCAGGAAAAAAGCCCAACCAGCTGTTGGAGTTTCTGGAGAGAAGTGCTGATGTCAGGTGTTGCTGCAGTGGGTCCTTCCGGTGTCCAATTCAGGGTGGCAGTCTTGAATCCAGGGAACCTTCCTGTTATTCTTGATTTCACCTTCAGGGCATAGTTGTTTTTATTTTTTAGTAAACCTATGTTTAGAGCAGTTTTAGGTTCATAGCAAAACTGAGTGAAAAGTACAGAGTTCCCACATATGCCTGTAGCCTCCACTTACTGTCAGCAACCACACCAGAGTGATACATTTGTTAAAATCAATAAGCCTACATTGACACATCATTATCTTCCAAAGTCTGTAGTTTACATTAGGTTCCCTCTTGGTGTTGTACATTCTTTGGACAAATGTGTAATGACATATATCTCACACTATAGTATCATACAGAATAGTCTAGCTTCATTGCCCTAAACATTCTCTGTATTCTACCTATTCATTCTGTTTCTTCTAACCCCTGGCAACCACCAGTCTTTCTACTGTCTCCAGAGTTTTACCTTTTCTAGAATGCCATATAGTTGGAATAATATAACTTGTAGCCTTTTCAGACTGGCTTCTTTCACTTAGAAATATGCAGTTAAATTTTCTCCATATCTTTTTGTGGCTTGGTATCTCATTTATTTGCAGCACTGAATAGCATTTCCTTTTCTGAATGGATGAGTTTATTTGTCCGTACACCTACTGAACGTCTCCTTAGTTGCTTCCAAGTTCTGGCAATTATGAAGAAAGCTGCTGTAAGCATCTGAGTGTAGGTCTTTATGTGGACATACGTTTTTAATTCATTTGGATAGATACCAAGCAGCACAGTTGCTGGAAAATATGGTAGGTGTATGTCTGGTTTTGTGAGAAACTGACAAACTGTCTCCCATAGTGACTGTCCCATTTTGCATTCCCAACAGTGGTGGATGAGAGTTCCTGTGGCTCCACGGTCTCACCAGTACTTGGTGGTGTCAGTGTCCTGGATCTTGGCTATTTGAATGGGGTTTTAGTGCTATCTCGTTGTTGTTTTAATTTGCAATCACCTAATGATGTTGAGCATGCTTTCATATGTTTATTTGGTGTCTGCATATCTTCTTGGTGAGGTGTCTGGTCAGGTCTTTTGCCTATTTTTTAATTCAGTTATTTGTTTTCTTATTATTGAGTTTTAGGAGTTTTGTTCCCCATGGATAGTGGTCCTTTACCAGATGTGTCTTTTGCAAGTATTTTCTTGCAGCTTGTGGCTTGTCTTCTCATTCTTTTGAAGGTGTGACAGTCTTTGTTGTGAAATAATTTTTGTGTTCATACCTTCTTTTTTCCTTTCGGAACATAGAAAATATGCGTTCATCCAGTGTTTTATACCTCTTGGTTTGTTTTGTGCTGCCATAGCAGAATACTGGAGAATGGATAATTTATAATGAACAGAAATTTATTTCAGTTTGGAGGTTGGGAAGATCAAGGTGCTGTCAGGGTCAGTTGCCTGGTGAGGGCTGCATCCTCTGAAGAACAGTAGGAACACTGTGTGTCCTCACATGCAGGAGGAAGAAGGTCAAGGGCGGAAGCCCTCCCTCCTTCAGGCTCTCTTCTAAGGGCACCAATCCCACTGCAAGGGCGGAGCCTTATGGCACAACCCCCTCTTAAGGCCCACCTCTTAATACTATTACAGTGGCAACTTACGAATTTTGGAGAAGACACATTCAAACCTTGGCAGCCTCCTTGTTTCAAGTTTCAAGTGCACACCACAGTTAGTTTGGCCTTTTCAGAATTCACTTTCCCAATCTATTTTGGTCGGTTACTAACTCAGATCTTTTTGTGATGAGTTTCATTTCTAAATTAACTTTTGTGTCCTCTTTTTCCTACTACGTTGATGCTTCCTTTTTGTCCTTCTCATAGTTAGAAATTTGTGCATTGTTAAAAATGCAAATCTGGTTTTCAGTGTCTCCCATTGTTTCACTTATTTTCACTAATTCAGCTTAAACAATGTTTATTGGATACGTGTCATGTTCAAGTGCTCTGGGTGCAGACTCAAGATAAAGATTAGGGTGAAACTCAGGTGCATGTAGACATCATACTTTTATAATTCAAACAGAACTCTGTGGAGTGGGCTTCATCGCTTTTCCTCCCACCTTTATACAGTAGTCAATAGTAACTTTAACATTTTAGAGACCTTTTTACATAATTTTAATAGCATACGTAATGTGTTGCTTATTTCAACCATATAGATTCTTGACACTTCCTCTATCATTTTAGTAATAGTTATTTTATTTTCCCATTCCAGTGTTAAGATAAATTAAGTATGCTCTGTAACTAACGAGCTTCCTTGCTCCTTTAGGGAAAAAATAACAGAAAGCCATATATGTCAGGCAGGCACTTCCTTGGCCGCTCTTGTTTTCCCTGTGATGTAAAAGCTTCCTAGGATTTGGATTCTACCAGAGGCCAACCTGTAGTGGCTCCCAGCTTAGCACTGGAGGAAATCTGTGCCAGTGTTAGTTCTTAGAACTTGGCCTCATGAAATTCCAGAACAGATTTAGAGGGGTGCCCACTCTTTATTTTGGCATGTGAAAGACACGGGGGGAGGGGATGACTTTCTGATACTACCAGGATTTCTCATAAAGAAGACTGCAGTATGCACCTGATCTCACACCACAGGTTTTTCCCTAAAAAGGAACTGCAGCTACCTCACACTGACACACACACACG
Source organism: Tarsius wallacei (assembly GCA_963574415.1). NCBI lineage: Eukaryota > Metazoa > Chordata > Mammalia > Primates > Tarsiidae > Tarsius > Tarsius wallacei. The sequence goes on along the minus strand of CAUYQG010146742.1, from coordinate 15,357 downwards.
TTTGCTGTATCTTATCCCAGTTTTGCTTGTTTTTCTGAGGGCCGGCGACAGGCTCTGTGCTGAGCACTGTCCATAGGCTGGGGTATGAGAGCTCTGCTTTGGTAGCTTGAAGCCTTCCATTTCCCAGTGTGGCCCTTACAAGGCCAAGAGCTGTTCCTCCCATTTAGCACCTGTCCTGGGTGTTGCAGTCATTCTGAGCGGGCTTCTTTTCTCTCCAGATTGGCCAGTTGGTGTGCATGCTCGTTGAACCCACAGTGTTGGAAAGTCTGACTCTTGGCCAGCTAGCACAGTCATGTAGCGTAAAGGTACCTGAATAACTATGGGAGTCCACCTGCTACTGCTTTCCTTTGTGGGAATGGCTCTTAATTTTTGGTGTCTCTCTTTATTCCATCCTGTTGAACAGTCCTGTGTCATTCCCTTCCAGCTGTCCTGCGAGTGGCTGGTTCCCTGCAGAAGAGCACAGAGGTGATGAAGGCCATGCAGAGTCTTGTCAAGATCCCAGAAATCCAGGCCACCATGCGAGAGCTGTCCAAAGAGATGATGAAGGTGACCTGGAGTTGGCCCTGCTTCCTCCTCTAAACCACGGAGTCACTCTCGGCAAGGGCCACTACCTACTACCCCGATTCGCTCTCCACCCACCCCCCCTCTCCCCCCCTCCTTCTTTCCTTCCTTCCTTCCTTCCTTCGTTCCTTCCTTCCTTCCTTCGTTCCTTCCTTCCTTCCTTCGTTCCTTCTTTCCTTCCTTCGTTCCTTCTTTCCCTGGCGGCGGCGGCCAGGGCTGTGGGTGGGTGGGGATGGACAGGCTGCGGCTGCAGATGGAAGGATCTTGAGGACAGAGGAACAGCTGCTGACACTGGTAGAACCTGTGTGAGCTGAGGGTGGCAGAGGCTGGGCCACACTGCCAGGGTGTTCCCTGGAAGAAGCACACGAATACGCAGAGCTCCAGGGGAGGCTGGGACACCAGAGATCAGCCACTGAGGGATCAGGGAGATGGGATTCGTAGGCTGCAGCATGGGCCAGGAGATGGGAGGAGACTTTCTTGGCAGTAACAGGCAGCAGACCAGACTCCAGTGGAAACTGCCCCCTGGCCAGGCCCTGATCCCGGGGGCCTTCAGACAGGGACAAGGGCATGGTTGCGAGTCTCTGCCGCTGAAGGCACATCTCACACACACTGTCCTAACCAGTTTTCCCAGCCACCCGGGGCAGGTGTCTCTGTCCCTCTTTTAACCAAGGACACGGAGTCTTTGAGCTGCCAGGTAACTTGCCTAACTGCTGGGTCCCCTGGTTGTCAGTGAGGAGCCGGGGTCAGAGCACAGGCGTCTGGCCTCGTCAGCTGAGCAGCCACAGGGGAAATGGTGGCGAGAAGTCTCGCATGCACGAGCCGTTTCCTACTGGAGGGCTGTGGCTTGGCAGCCCGGAGTGTGCATCTCAAACCCGTGTCTGGAGTTCGTGCACAGAAATGGCCTCCTTCCCTCCCAGGGAATTTCATGTGTGAACTTGGATCATCTCCAGGGCTGTAGGGCATGGGGGAGAGGGCTGGATGAGAAGGCTGACAGGAAAGCTGCACAGAAGAGCTCAGGGCCCACGTCTGGGAGTCACTGCTGGGGCAGCAGCCACAGGGAGGGAAGTGGGTTGGAGGGGATGGCCTTCCACAGTGGTGTGTGGAGGTCCTGCCCCACACGGGAGGTGATTGTTCCTTTAAACCCCGGTAACAAGGTTGTTCTTGGAGTGCCTTTAGGCCTGCTCGTTTGACTTGTGGAGTCACCAAGATCGGAGAGAGGAGCCTTCTTAGAATCTAGGGTTGTTTAAAAAATGGTTCCGAGCACTGAGAGTGACATAGATTTGGAGGAAGGCTTGTGTGTAGGAGATGCTGAAGCCCCCCATGGGGCCCACCTCCTCGAGGACAGGGACTCCACCTTGTTCGTTCCTGTTCATCCCCAGAGCCAGACACACAGCAGGAATTTGGTAAATGGCTGCTGATGGAACGAGTAAACGGATGGTGACCTCTGCCTCCAGAATGCAAAGGGCTTCTATGCTCAGGCTCTGGCGGGCTCTTCAACCACTGAGCACGTATTTATCGTCCCTCTTACAGTAGCCCCCAGCACTAAGATGACTTCCGTTCGGGCCTGACACTCCGCCTAGGTGACCATGAGTGGGAACTCATTTGTTCATTTTGGTGGCAAATAAAGGGTCTGAGAGTGGGCAGAATGGGGTACCAGCTACATTCGTGTCACGAAGAGTCATGTCAGTGGTCTGGAAGTAGAAAGGCAAGCAGGACAGAGGAGTACTTTAAGTCTGATCTCAGCATTGTCAGTCAGAGTTGGACCCTAGCTGAGTCCAGGGGAGGCTGGGCCAAAGGGACCACACAGTTCCCTCTGCTCGGATCACCACGACGGCAAGGCAAGCACAGGGCTCAGCTTGTCCGGGTTGCGAGGTAGTCGGGACTCTCCTCTTCTGGCAGCTCCCTCAAGCCTGAACCCATGTGCCTCACTGCCCTCCACCGCCATGCAGCCCTCTCTTGCCTCTTCTGCGCAGAATGTCGGCCGCCTTTCTTCGGACGGTGGAGGGTGCTCTTCTGACCCTTTGCTTCAATGACAAAGAACACTCAGTGGGGCCTTCCTGGGATCAGAGGACACAGCTGAGCAGACCGTAGGGCCTGGTCGGGTTGGCGGTGGTGCTGTGCTTCCTTGTGAATGGAGGCTGACTGGCCTGCGACCACCAGCTGCCACGCCCCGGGCCCCCAGGAATGTCTGGCCTTTGCCTTGTCAGGTCCAGAAGCAGTCTTAGTTCTTCTGGGAGTGGGTGGCCAGGCTTTGGTGAGCTGATTGGTCCTCGCAGACCTGCCAGGTTGCCCTAGGCCCGGAGCTGTGACCTCTTCAGGCCCCGCCTCTGGCATTGGTTGTCATGGTGTCTCCCACAGCTCCAACCACCCTTCATATCATGTTCCAGCCCTGCAGTCACAGATGATATCTGCAGCATTAGGGCAGATGCTTCCCCAGACAGCTCAGGGAATGTGTTCTTCTGTCTGCAGGTTGTTTCCGAGTGCCACCATGAGGGTCTGGGTGACCTTCAGAGCTCTGCTGAGCGACGATGGTGGCACAACCCAATCTCAGTGCTGAGTTTAGAGGGCCACTTCCCTGTGGCCTCTCGCCTTTCTGCAGAGGACAGCATCCTGTGTTTCCTTCAGCCAAGTGTCTTGTCTTGTGTGTCAGCCCTCGAAAGTGTGGACTAGACAGAGAGACGAGAGGTCGCCCTAGAGGGTGTCTGGGTGTCTGATGGAAGCAGATGTGTCAGCTGAGGGAAGTGACATGTTTATTCTCTGTTTAGGCTGGGATCATAGAGGAGATGTTAGAGGACACTTTTGAAAGCATGGATGACCAGGAAGAAATGGAGGAAGAAGCCGAAATGGAAATCGACAAAATTCTGTTTGAAATTACAGCAGGTACACCGAAGAGATTCATCCTCCTCCTCCCCTTTTACGGCCATTCCTCCTGTATTCCCCGCGTTAGCTCAGAGCTTTTTCTTTAGGCTTTAACTCCCTTCTACATTTTCAAAATTTTAGAGTAAGCAAGTTATTTCTTGAAAAGTAAACACAATTTCTATAACCATCTTTAAAAAAACACAAAGATAAAAAATTCTTAAAATTTCTAGAGTTTTCATAACGGTAAGGGGAAGATACTGCTCTCATATTCTGCTACTGAGAACTTAAGTTGGTATAGACTTTTTAAACGATTTTAACGGTACAATTCAGGATTAGGTACGTAAACAGTCATCGTACAGGTGAAGTTTGGGCCTCCCATTGGTACTCACTTTTCCTGGTTTGGAATCAGGTACCCGTAGTGATGTTATGTGCCCCCTCTCGGCAGTGTCCTGCTACTGCGTCTCTTTCTTACAGTATTACAATAAATGTTCAGGATCCACTTATGGGTGAGAAATGTGGTACTCAGTTCTTTGTTTCTGTGATAGATCACTGAGTATGATAAACTCTAAATCCATCCAAGTTGCTGTGGAGTCCATAATTGTGTACTTCTTTACAGCTGCATAGTATTCCATCATGTATATGTACCACTTTTTAAAGACTCATGCCACTTTTGATGGGCAGTAGGTTGGTGCCATGTTTTTATTGTGAATAGTGCTGCAGTGAACATGCATGTGCAGGTATCTTTCTTAAAAACAGTTTGGCAGTAGCTGTCAAAAGCCCTTGACCTCAACAGACTGACTTATGGGAGTTTACTCTAATGAAATAATTAAGAATGAACTGAAATATTTAAGTCAAGGATGTCTGCAGTAGCATTACTTATACTGAAAAGTTTGAAATAAGCTAAGTCCTAGTAATGGACTGTTGATGGAATCAGTTATGTACTATCTATTTTAATGAAATACTATACAGTTGTGATATAACTAATAGTTATATATTAGCATGAAAAGATGGTCACAACGTATTATGTGAAAAAAATCCCTACATACTTTTAAAAAACTTGTCTATAGAGGAAGTCTGGAAGGGGAATAAACAAAAATAGTTATCTCTGAGTGATAGTTAATGAGCTTGTAAACTTCTTTTTTACTTCTGGATTTTCTGAGTTTTATGTTTAATTTAAAAATGGATGGGATTTAATTTTTGTTCATTTGTTGGCTTTAAGTTGTTGGGAGAAAGAAGGTAGTTACTCCAGTAAAACTGTTTATGAAGATTTAGAAATAGTTGAGCTTTACTCAGAGATTTCAAATTAAGTTTTCAGCAGTGTTAAGGAACTTAGCTTCAGAACCAAGTTTCTTAAAATCCTTTCCGTTACTATGACTGTGGCATCTTACAAGTGGCTGTTTGTAGCAAAGCCCCCCCAAAATGCTTGTTTTACTCCCCATTTCTGCATCTTGTTAGGTTGCTCCAGGAATAAAAGGCAGGGGAGGTTGAGGGGCCGCCTCCTGGAGCCAGCATGGTGCTAATCTTGGCCCTGTCTTTTCAGGAGCCCTGGGCAAAGCGCCCAGTAAAGTGACCGATGCCCTTCCGGAACCTGAACCGCTGGGAGCCATGGCAGCCTCAGACGACGAGGAGGAGGAAGAGGCTCTGGAGGCCATGCAGTCCCGGCTGGCCACACTGCGAAGCTAGGGGCTGCCCGGCCGGGCCCCCAGGCTCTCCGTGGCCCACCTGCCGGGCGCACAGTCTCCTCTGGAGAGCCGCCGTTTTGTCTGTCTCTTGCACTACCCCTCTGTTGGGACGCATCACCCTGGAGAGAAGATTCTCTGCCAGTCTCTTCTCTGCAGAGGTTTTGTTCTTACTAAGCTGGTGTAACTAAATGAATTATTTTCAGGAGTATACACAGAGATATTTTATTGCGGGGAGGGAAAGGAAATCCATCTTCTTCTCATGAAGCACTTCTGGGAATAGAGGTGATTGCCTGAATGTTGAGGACTTTTTCTTCTGTAAAACACTATATATATACATTTTAATAAATTTCTGCTGTACCACTTGGCCCCACTGGAGACTGTCACGTGCAGTGAACTTGCAGGATGTTGCTGCTTCAGGCAGTTTCAAATGTTGGCCTTGGAGAGAAGCACCGTACAGCCCAGCCCGGTGTGTGGGACTCGGAAGCCCAGCACGGCAACTTCCGCTCTGTGGATGCTGCACCCTCCTTTCCCAGACACGGTGCAGTGTGGGGGCCGCTCTTGCGTGCCGTCCGTGTAACCAGGAGTCTTGGGCATTGTGCTCCTCATCCTGTTGGTGGATGGCTGTGCTCTGTCCTGGGGTCTGTGTGTGCCCGTGCTTATGTCCCTCCTTCCTATTGCAAGTTCCAGCCCGGATAGACAGCTGTGGGACTAGTTCTCTTCTGCCTCTCAGGTTGCCTGTCCTTGCTTGGAGCTGGTTGTCTTGTGCTTGGGACACGGACCTACCCATCAGCACTTTCTCAGAGTCAGGAGCTGACCCGTGACAGGCAAGGTGTGGCCATGCATCATCACCAAGTCTCACCCGTATGCAAGTATGTGTCTGTGCTTGACAGTTTAAAAGGCTCTTTGACGTAGGTGATCTCACAGTCTTCACAAGTGTGGAAAACAGCTCAGCCTGGGAACTGACAAGTGAGTGGCTCAAACTCAGTTCCCTTGGAGTCAAGTCCTGGGCGCACTGAGCCTGGCAGGAAAATAACCCAACCATTCTCTCTCAGGCTGGCTGGTGGAGATGGAAGCCGTTATGTCAGGTGTGGCTGCAGTGGGTCCTTCCAGTCTCAAAATACAAAACGGCAGTCTTGAATCCGGGGGACCTCCCTGTTGCTCTTGATTTCATCTTCAGGGCATAGTTGTTTAAAATTTTTAAAAAATAATGTGTTTTTAGATCAGATTCAGGTTCACAGCAAAATTGAGCAAAAGTACAGAAATTTCTCACGTACCCCTGCCCCCCTACACAGGCATCACCTCTACCACTAGCAGCTGCCACACCAGGGTGGTACATTTGTTACAGTCAGTAAACCTACACCAACACGTTGTCTCCCAAAGTCCATAGTTTATATTAGGTTCACTCTTGGCTTTATATGCTCTTTGGGTTTGGACAGATATATAATGAGACGTATCCATTGGCATAGTATTGTGCAGAATACACTGTCCTAAAGAGTCTGCACTCTACCTAGTCACCCTGTCCCCTAACAACTAATGTCTGGTACCCGGTTATCAGTCTTTTTACTGTCTCCATAGTTTTGATTTTTCTAGAATGTCACAAAGTTGGACTCATACAGTATGTAGCCTTTTCAGACAGGCTTCTTTCACCTCAAAATATGCACTTAAGTTTCCTCCGTATCATTTCATGGCTTGATAGCTCACTTATTTTTAGTGCCAAGTAATACTCCATTGTCTGGATGTACAGATTATCCAGTCACCTACTGAAAGACTTGTGTGCTTCCAAGTTTTGGCAATTATGAATAACGCGGCTATAAACATCTGTGTGCAGGTTTCTGTGTGGACAGAAAGTTTTTAGTTCATTTGAAAACATGCCAAGGAGCACTACTGCTGGAACATATGGTAAGCCAATGTCTAGTTTTATAAGAAACTGCCGAAGTGACCGTACCTTGTGCATTCCCAGCAGCAATGATTGAGAGTTCCTATTTGCTCCACACCCCTGCCAGCATCTGGTCGAGTTCTGGGTTTGGATATTCTAATAGGTATGTGGTGGTACCTTGTTGTTTTAAATTTGCAATCCCCTGATCTATGGTGTGGAACATCTTTTCATATACTTGCTTGCCATCTGTTCGTCATCATCTTGGTGAGTTGTCTATTTGCATCTTTTGCCCATTTTTTTGGGCAGGGGGTCTGTTATCAAATTTTAAGTGTTGTGTATTTTGGGTAACAGTCCTTTATCAGATGTGCCTTTTGCAAATATTTTATCCCATCTGTGGTTTGTCTTCTCATTCTCATGACTGTCTTTCTCAGAGCTGTTATTAATTTTATTGAGAGCCAGCTTATCTATAATTTCTTTCGTGGATCGTGCTTTTCGTGCTGTATTTTAAAAACTCATTGCCATACCCAAGGTCATGTAGATTTTCTTCCATGTCATTCTCTAGGAGTCACAATTTTGCATTTTACTTTTAGGCCTGCGACCTACTTGAAATTTTTGTGGAAGGCCAGTGTTTAGATTCATCTTTTTCCACGTTGAGTGTCCTGCACCATTTGATGAAAGACTATCTTTTTTCTATGATACTGCATTCCTCCCTTGTCAAAAGATCAGTTGGCTGTATTTGTGTGGACCCATTTCTGGGCTTCTGTTCCTTTCTGGTGATTGCTTTGTGTAATACCACACTGTCTGGATTACTATAGTTTTTCAGTAAGTCTTAGAGTTGGGTGGTATCAGTCCTCTGACTTTTCCTCTTTCAGTATTGTACTGGCTGTTCTAGGTCTTTTGCTTTTGTGTGAACTTTAGAATTGGCTTGTCAAGGTCCACGAAATAACTTGGGGTTTTTATTGGGATTGCGTTGAATTCATGATCACATTGGGAAGAACTGACATCTCGATGACAGGATACTGTTTTATGGTTGCATTAATTCAGCTAGTTTCTTCATAGAATGTTAGAATTACAGAATGCTCATGATCCCTGAGCATTTTTTCTTATGTGGACAGTTAAACTTTATCTGGGTGGACGGATGGATAGCCAGAGTGAATAATGACAGCCTCTCTTTGAGCCATTCAAATAAAATGATCCAAACACGGGCCATTTGTTGTAATTTTTGAAGAGGTCATGTTTTTCCATTCTCGCTTTCAGCGAAGAAAAGAGCACTTTTAGCTCATGTATGCCTTCTTCCCTCCAGCACTCATCTGGATTATCACTGGACACAGAGTGAGTCAGTACTTAGTCCTGACGGGGTCTGGGATCTGGATGGCAAACAGTGGTTGTAAGACCTGCAGTAAAAGTTCACCTGGCCTCAGGTACTCAACTTGGGTCCAGCAACAGTGCCAGCTCCCATCCTGACCTCCCCCTTTCCCACCCCAGCCACACACAGGATCTGCTTGGTGCCCTAATAAAACCACTATTCAACTCCAAGGTCACTCAAACTGTCATTCCATACCATTCCATGTTTTGTTTTGAACCACAGCTTACTCTTTAGAAGTTGCTTTCTAGCTTGAGGTGGTCACCCAGCAGTTCACTCTAGGCACGCTGTAGCCTGACCTTCCCTCTCCCTCCCAACTCCCCATTCTCTTCTGTTAAACATGTCTTCCCAGCCGTGCGCAGGGGCTCACGCCTGTAATCCCGGCACTTTGGGAGGCCGAGAGGATTGCCTGAGCCCACGGTTCAAGACCATCCAGGACAACTTGGCGAAACCTCATCTCTACAATAAAGCCAAAAAATTAGCTGCGCGTGGTGGCACATGCCTATAGTTCCAGCTACTTGGAAGGCTGAGGCGGAAGATCACTGGAGCCCAGCAGGTCAAGGCTGCAGTGGCCGTTGAGCGTGCCACTGCACTCCAGCCTGGGCGAGAGTGAGACTCCGACTCATAAAAAGAGTTGTCTTCCCAAACACTTAGCAGTTACACAGCTCAGATGGCCATAGGCACCCTTGACTTGTATATTTCCAGGTGTTTGTCTTGTGACTCCTGGGGAAAAGGGGTTATGACTCATCTGTTCCCAACAGCACTGAGTCATGTCTGCTCCAGCCTCTCCCCAACCTTCAACTCCATAATCAAATGAAAAATCAAAGAGCTTTTAAAGCGTTGAGTAACTGGGCCCATTTTCCTTGTTCTACCCTAGTGACAGGTACTTTTCAAATGCTAATCTGTTTTATAAGGAAGGATCTTACATAGTGAAGTAAACTTGGAAAATGGTTAAACACAAAACGGTTTCTTTATAACCTTTCAGAGGCTTTCATATGCTTTTCCCAATATTTTTTGTGACTAAGACAGTTTTCTTTTAAGACAACAGAATTAACATCCATTCACCAGCTACGAACCATCTCAGAAATTCAGGTCTAAGCCACAGTAGGGAAATTCTCCTTATACATAATTGTAGTTTCAAAAGTGTTTATAGAATACCAGCAAAATGATTGAGTAGATAGCTCCAAACACCTATCCCTCCAGAGAAACATGGGGGAAAAAAAAGGCTGTTAGATCTTTGGAAAACAAAGGTGTACAGCAATCAAGTGAATGCTGAATTAAGAAAAAAGTGGTGGCCAGTATTGGTGGCTCACGCCTGTAATCCCAGCAATTTGGGTAAGCTGAGGCAGGAGGGTTGCTGAAGGCCAGGAGTCTGAGACCAGCCTGGACATAGAGCGAGACCTTGTCTCCACAAAAAATAAAAATTAGCCAGGCATGTAGCACGTGCCTGCAGACCCAGCTACTCTGGGAAGCTGAGATGGAAGATCACCTGAGCCAAGTTTTAAGATCGCAATGAGCCATGATTGTGCCACTGCTCTGGGCTGGGCAACAGAGAGAGACTCAGACTCCACAAAAACAAGGGTAAGAAAGTCTTGTGTCATTTTAACTTTCCCCACCCCCTTCTAGCATGGCCGCTGTCTTAAAGACAGTAGCCCACATTCTCAGTGTGCGACCCTGGTCCTTGGTTCCACAGGGAACAAAGCAGAACCTTATTCACAAATGTTTGTCTTAATCTGTCTGGGAGACTAGGTGCGCATCATCTCCTGTTTGCCTACCTGAAAACCTCCTTGGCAGAAAAGCATCAGGCATTGCTTGAGAACATTGCAGGGCAATCAAAAACAGTGCCCCTGCCTGAGGCAAAATATAACTGAAGGAAAAACCTGGGAAGAAAAGCTGGGGAAGCAAAGGAAATCATGGACAGTGAACTAAAGGAAACCAGGAAAGCACTATGAACAAAATGAAAACACCAATGAAGAGAAATTATAAGATGTACTCACACAGACACTCTGGAGCTGAAATGTGTAATAACGGAAATGACAATGGAATAACTGAACAACTCAGTTTTAGGAGCAGAAAGTAAAAAGAAGAAAAGTCAACACAGCCTGAGGGATGTGTGGGAGACAAAGCTCACCAGTGTACATATTGTGGCCATCTCAAAGGAGAAGGGAAAAAGGAACAAACAACATTTGAAGAAACAATGGCTGACTACCTCCCAAGTCTGAGAGAATCTATTCAAAAAGCTCAGTGAATTCCTAACAGGATAAACTCAAAGGAATCCAGTGAGACGCGTGATAGTCAAACGACTGGAAGAAAAAGACAACGTTTAAAGCAGCGAAAAGGAGGTGACTCTACATGTACGGTCTTTAATAGGAGTAACACAGCCGGGCTCGGTGGCTCAGCCTGTAATCCTGCGCTTTGGGAGGCTGAGGTGAGTGGAATGCCTGAGCCCGCGGGTTCGAGACCCGCTTGGGCAACTTGGCGAGACCTCATCTCTACAATAACAAAAATCAGCCAGGCGTGGTAGCGTGTGCCTATAATTCCGGTTACTCGGAAGGCTGAGGCGAAGGATCGCCGGAGCCCAGCAGGTTGAGGCTGGGCTGGGTGACAGAGTGAGACTCCGACTCAAAAAAAAAAAAAGATAAGAGTAACACATAATGTCTTATCAGAAACTGTGGAGGCCAGAAGGGAGGAGGATAGCATATTTAAGTTGCTGAAAGAGAAAAGCTGTCAATGAATTATATATCCAGCAAAACTACCCTTCAAGAATGAAAGAGAAACTTAAGGCATTCCTTGAAAAACAATAAATGCTGAAGTAAAACCTCACAGCTGAAATGGAGCAACACAAGACGGTAGCTTAAAGCCATACCAAAGACAGAAATATCACCAGTAAGCGTAATAATAAGTATATACAAAAGCCAGTAATATTATACTTTTGATTTGTAACACATCTTTTTTTCCCTCTGATTTAAAGACAAAAGCACCACAGTTAATTATAAATCTGTGTTAATGGGCACAATGTATAGAGATGTAATCTGTGCCAAAACAATAAAACCAGAGATGAAGATGTATAGGAGCGGAGTTTTTGTAGACCGTTTAAATGAAGTTTGTAAAGTTTAAGATGTTAATTGCAATGCCCTAGGGAACCACTTAGAAAATAACAAAAAAATACAAGGAAAGAAAAGGGGAGTCAAATAGTACAGGAAAAAATCTTAAATAAATATGAAATAAAGCAGTAAATGGAGAAACTGAGTATCGAAAAGCACTTAAGAAATTAAGATATTAGAAAACTAATAGCCAAGCAACAGGAGCCATCTAGCTTAGACTCTCCAAAAGCAGACTGAGAAAACAGATAAAAAACATGATTCAAGTATATCCTGACTCAGATACAAAGAAAAAAGGTTAAAAGGATGGAAAAAATTCCATGGTGATAGTAACCACAAGAGAGCTGGGGTATAGATAGCCAACAAAACAGACCTCAGTTAAAAAGAATACAAGAGACAGAGAAGGACATTACGTGTTGATAAAAGGGCAAGTCCATCAAGAAGACACACAATGGTCATGAGTATATATGCACCTAACAACAGAACTCCAGAAGATACAAGCTAAAATCACCAGAGTTAGGCAGAAATAGTTCTATAATAATAGTTGGAGGTTTCAATATCCTACTTGAAATAACATAATAACCAGGCAGAAAATAAATAGAAGACTTGAACAATGCTATAATATACCAAATTCAACCTAACAAACACACACACACTGATCCACCTAACAGCAGTAAAATACATACTGTTCTCAAATGCAAATGGAACATTCTTAAGGATAAACGGTACGTTAGGCCACAGAACAATTCTCAAGAAATTTAGAAATCACTGGGTATGGTGGCTCATGCCTATAAGCCTACACTTTGGGAGGTGGAGGCATGAGGATTGTTTGAGCCCAGGAGTTTGAGACCAGCCTAGGCAACACCATGAGACCTCGTTTCTCAAAAATTAAAAAAATTTGCTGGGCATGGTAGCACATGCCTGTAGTCCCAGCTACTTGGGTGGTTGAGATGTAAGGATCGCCTGAGCCCAGGAGGTCAAGGCTGTGTGAGCCGTGTTATGTCACTGCACTCCAACCTGGATAACACAGTGCAACTCTAACTCAAAAAAGAAATCATACAAAGTATCTTTTCTGATAATAGAATTAAATTAGACATCAATAATAGAGGAAAACTGAAAAGCTTATAAATATATGGAAATTTAAGAACACAATCTTAAACAACCAAAGGGTCAAGAAAGAAATCACAGGAGAAATTAAAAAATACCAGAGACAAATGAAAATGAAAACATGCTAAAACAAAGGATGTAGCAAAAATAGTACCCAGAGGGAAATGTATGGCTGTAAATACCTTTATTAAAAGAGGAGGAAGACTTCAAATCAACTGTCTTGGAACATGTGGACTGCTATAATAGGACACTTTAGACTGGGTAATTCACATCAGAAATTTACTTGCTTACAATACCAGAGGCTGGGAAGTCCAAGATCAGGGTGCCAGCAGATCTGGTGTCTGCTGAGGGCTTGTTCTCTGCGTCACGGATGGCGCCTTCTAGCTGTGTCCTCACATTTCAGAAAGGGCAAGGGAGCTTGCTTGATCCTCTTTTATGAGGGTACTAATCCCACTCATGAGGGTGAAGCCCTCATGACTTAGTTATTTCACAAAGGCCTCACCTCAGTACTCTCACATTGGGTATGAGATTCCAATATATGAATTTTGGGGGAAACTAACATTCAGACTGTAGCAAAATCCTAACTGGTATACCTTAAGCAACTAGACAAAGAGCAAACTAAACCCAAAGCTAGCAGAAGGAGGAATATACAAAGATTAGAGCATAAACAAATATAAGTACAGAAAGTCTGCAAAAGATGGTTCCATAAAAAGATCAACAAAATGAACAAACAGCTAGACTGACTATGGGGTAGGAACAAAAGTTACTGAAACCAGGTATGAAACAACATTTTTACTCCCTTCTCCAATTAATGTGGTATATTATATTGAATAATTTTCGTATGTTGAACCACCATTGTATTCCTGGGATAAATTCAGTTGGCCATGGTGTATAATCCTTTTAGTATTGCTGCTGGATTCAGTTTTCTAGTATTGTGAGGATGTTTGCACCTATAACCATAAGGGGTACTTGTAGTTCTCCGTTTTCTTATGGTATCTCTGTCTGACTTGAGTACCAGAATATTGTTGGTCTCATTTGATGAGTTAGGAAGTGTTCTCGTCTCCAGTTTTTTAGGGAAGAGTTTAGGAAGGTTTGGTCTTTATTCTTCTATAATGTATTGTAAAATTCACCAATGAAACCATCTTGGCCTAAGGTTTTCTTTGTTGGTAGGTTTTTGATTACTGATTAAGTCTCCTTACTAGTAATAGGTCTGCTCGTATTTTTTATTGTCAACTTTTGTGTGTGGAAGTTGTCCATTTCATCTGGGTTATCCAGTATTTTGAGATACAATTGTCCATAACATTCTCATGTAATCCTTTTTGTGTAAAGCTCGTTTTCTCTTTCTTACCTGATTTTAGTAACTTTTGCTCCTACCCCAGTCAATGATCTGTATTGGTACAGACAAAACATCTGATAAAATCCAGCACCCTTTCAGGGTTAAAACAAAACTTAGAAATAGATGGAACTTCCTTAACAGGATAAAGGCCACAGACAAAAAAGGCACAGTGAAATCACTCAACAGTGAAAGACTGAAAACTTTTCCCCAAAGATCAGGAACAAGACAAAGAAGCCCACTTTAACTACTTTTATTTAACATGGAATTGGAAATTCTAGTCAGAGCAAACAGGCAAGAAAAAGAAATGAAAGGCATCCAGATTAGAAAGGAAGAAGTAAGATTACCCCTGTTCATAGATGACATGATCGTATACGTAAAGCTGCAAAATACAAAATACCAATGAACAATACAAAAATAAAATGAAGAAAATAATTCCATTTACAACAGCATAAAAAAGAATAAACACTCAGGAATAAATTTAATCAAGGAGATGCAAAACTCATGCACTGACAACTATGAAACATTGCTCAAAGGAATGAAAGAAGACATCAATAAGTAGAACTTCGTGGATTGTAAGACTTACTATCCTTAAAATGACATACTACCCAAAGCAATATACAGGCTCAATGCAATCTCTATCAAAACCCAGATGGTGTTTTGCAGAAATAGAAGAACCCATCCCAAAATTCATATGGAATTTCAAAGGACCCTATTTAAAAACAATCTAAGAGAAAAAAAGAACCAAGTTGGATAACTCACAGTTCTTGATTTTAAAACTTACTACAAAGTTACAGAAATCAAAGCAGTGTAGTACTGGCCTATGGACAAATGTGTAGATCAGTGGAATAGTTTGAGAGCTTAATACTAAGCTTTCATATCTATGATCAATTGATTTTTAACTAGGTGCCAAGACCATTCAGTGGGGGAAAGAACAGGCTCTGATAATGTTTTTGGGAAAACTGGATATCCACATTCCAAAGAATGAAGTGGAACCCTTACCACACACCATTAAAAAAAAAATAAGTAAAAATAGATCAAAGACCTAATTTAAGACCTAAAATTGGAAAACTTATAGAGGAAAACATAAGAGCAAATCTTACGACGCTGTATTTGGCAATTGCTTCTTAAATTTAACACCAATCCTTTGACCTCCTATGCAGTCCACAGGTTAAAAACCCAGGCTCTAGGCCTTGTCTATACTGCTTGATTTCAAATTAATTCCCTTAGGAAACAGCCTAGGAGAATCAGCAGGCTACAGAAAGACCCCTTTTTTGGGGTGGGGGATGGGGGTTGGAGTCTTACTCTGTCACCCAGACTGGAGTGCAGTGGCCGCTCCCGGCCACTGCAGCCTCGACCTGCTGGCCTCCGGCGATCCTTCCGCCTCAGCCTTCCAAGTAGCTGGAGCTACAGGCGCGCGCTACCACGCCCGGCTAATTTTTTTGATTTATTGTAGAGATGAGGTCTCGCTTGCC
>CAUYQG010146733.1:0-29956 GCA_963574415.1 Tarsius wallacei | reverse complement strand
AAGAAGAAAATTCTGGGCAAAGAGAAAAGTATGTCATAATGTCTGAAGATGCAAAAAAGTGTGACTCCTTAGAGAAATTAATAAAGAAACAGTGTGACTATAAAGTATTGTAAGAAGGATACAATGGTCCAGGGTGAGGCTGGGGTGCTAGACAGAGGACAGAGTGTGGAAAGTCCTAAAAACCATATTAAGAAGGTTGGACTTTTCTGAGGGAAATTAATAGGAGGCTAATGAAAGCTGCAATGAAATGTCACACACAAATTTTCTGCCTTCTAATCAAGGAATGGTAGTGGCAAGAACTTTGACAGAGTAAAATATATCTAAGAGTATCATGAAGGATGGTGATCACCACAAACTCTGAGTTTTGAGGGCTTTGGTCTCTTTCTTTAAACAAATTGCTGGGCAGTGATTCAAAAAGGCAACTACCAAGAGATATTGATAGGAGGAAATGGAAAATAGATGTAAAGATATTTTTAGGCTTACAAATAAATAAGATTAGCACAAAATCCTATAACACCTTTTTTTTTTTTTTTAGATAAATGGAATGGAAATATTTCTATTGGTTAAAAATTTTTATGTTGCATATAACAGAAAACCCAGTATTCAAACTGCCTTTCAAATAATCAAATCAATTGACTCAAGTAAGTAGAAATCCAGAAATAGGGCAGTCTCCAAGGTTAGCTGAATTTGGATTCCAGATCTATTTCTCTGCATTCCCTTTAGCTGTGTGCTTCTCAGAGCTGGCTACATTTCCTCTTGGCTTTCCCCGCGGAGGCAAGATGGCCACAATGCCACCCACAATTCTACCCAGGAGAGGAGAGAGTACTCCTTCCTGTGTGTCTCTATAAAAAGCAGAGAAACTTCTTTCCCAGAAACCTTGAGCAATCTTTACCTCATATGATTCAAATTAAATCCCATACCCATTTTTGGAACAATTACTGTGCTTGGGGGATTTCTGCATGCAAATTGGCTTGACTGAGCTCCTGTTTCAATTAATGTGGCAAACTTGATGGGCCCGCCTTTAGGCAGGTCAACTTCACCCCCATTGTTGGGGGGTGGTGAGTATTTCTCGGAATACCTGGGGTGCATGGGGAGGAGATAGAAACAAAGACAAACCAAGGTCCTGTTAATGAAGAGAAACAGAGGAATGAAATCTAGGGAGTCACCAACAAGCGCTTACACCAGGGACTGGCAAACTTTTTCTGTAAAGGAACAGACAGTACGTATTTTAGGCTATTGCAACTGCTCAACTCTGCCATTGTGGTGAGAAAGCAGTAGTAGACAATCTGTAAATGAAATGAATATGACTATGTTTCAATAAAATTTTATTTGCAAAGATAGGTCAAATTTGGCCCCTGAACTGTAATTTGTTGACCCCGACTCACTCTATTTCATATTAACCATTACATTTTAGCCTCCTCTAGATTATTTTTCATCTGAAAATTTTCTATGTTAATTTTTAACTTTATTTCACTCATATATAAAAATGTTGGGGAGAGGGTTCACGTGGCAGAGAGTAGAAGGCAGTTACAAGATGGTAAGATAAACAGTGTATTTTATCCCTAGGTCCTGCACCCTGTGGGTAGGTTCCCTCCCAAGGGAATGGGTTCTTTGTCAAGCTATGACATTTTCAGATAGTGTTATTTGAAAAGCTTTAAACTTAATCCAAATAAAGAATGTAGGCTTCATTTCATATTCATTGCCCTGCACACTAACGTAGCTTTAGAATTTTTGCTAAATGTGAAATTGGACATGAGTCATATAATTTTTACTAGCAGAGTCATAGCTAACTTAGAAAGACGAGACACAAAGGCATTAAAGGGACATTAAAGGTGATAAATATGATATGTTACTGAGACTGAGTATCCAACATTTGTATGGTCTCCTTGGTCTTTCTTGATTTTGGAGTAGAGATTGGGAAATTAAATTCCAAGAGGAGAATGACAAAGATTTATTTTCAAGTTGCAAGAAGTGAAGAAGGGTAAATGCTTTCTCACTGAGCACAATACTGTTCATTCTCTGGCACTGTGTTTGACAAATAGTGATTTCTGGCTCACTAAATAATTTCTTTAGATTTTAACTTAAGAGACTTGGAGGAACTTAGGAGTCACAAAATGGATGCTCAAAATCAGAGAAACAACTAAAACCAGGGAGGAAGAATAAGGTGGTAAAAGCAGAAACTTTAGGCAGAAAACTTCAGATATTAGAAAAAACAAAGCTGTAAACATGTTACATATAAAATAAGATATTTATATTAATACCAATCAATTATGAGACATCATCACTGGTTGATAAACAAATGAGATAGATATGTCACTCCAAACTGATTTCTTTTTTTTTTAGTCTAAAAGATAGCAATGAAGAATGGAGGAATGAGTCACATTTACAAAAATTAAGAAATTAAATTTTTTTAGTTTCTCAACCCACTGACAAATTTAGGTTGAACAAATACTCTGGAGTTATTACCTTTGACCAGACAGCAGAGAGGAGGTATGATCAATCCAAGTTGTATTAGTTGAGTCTTTTCTTATCCCTGATAGTGTAAGAGTTCCTTTTTTTTTGGTCTTTTTTCTTTTTAACAATACAAAGGATTAGAAGTTAGTTATGATTCTCCAAAAATCTTTCCTTATGCTCATCTCAAGTACAAGTATTTACAAAGAAACATTATGAATAGAAAATGGCAGAAGACTTGCAGGCTCCTGTGAATACCTGAATAAAGATAATAATTTAGAATAACGCTGAAAAAACAACTTGACAAGAGAAAGACATGAGACTCCAGTACCACCTGTCCTAATTATAAAGCAGATGGAGTTGAACTAATAAAATCTCTACCCAGGCTTTAGCTTAAGGCAAACCCAAACTTATGAAACACAGTGTTGTCCTTGCAAAAAAATTTAAAAGATGCTGTTATTCAACACTGGCCTCCCACTATCTGCATTATATCTCAGAGACCCATGGCCTAAATTAATGAGAAAACAGAGCAAGCACTCTTCTGAAATATTTAAGTGTGTTCTGTGAGGCAAGAAATTTATTTTTTCCAATGTCACTTTCATCCTATGTTTCTGTAAAGATTAAAGAAAAATATTCAAGAGACAAAGTTCACTAGGAGTGACCTGGTCTAAACAGGAGGTGCGATCTCTCAGAATAAAGTGGAAATGAAAGCAAGAAGTACTGATGCAAGTACTGTATCAGTTCAAACACCCAAGAACAAAGCAATGAGGAATGGAAAAAGGTGCCCCCATAGAAGAACAGAAAAATATGTGTGAAAACCTTCCAGAAGCTAGAAATTAGACTGGAGCTATCAAAGTGCTTTACAAAACATGGAAGCAACCAAGGTGCCCATTGACGATGGACTAGATAAAGAAAACGTGGTACATATACATTATGGAACACTATGCAGCCGTAAAAATGAACAAAATCATGTCATTTGCAGCAACATGGATGTAGCTGAAGATTATCTTTCTAGGAGAATTTTCACAGAATCAGAAAACAATACCACATGTTCTCACTCATAAGTGGGTACTAAACACTGTGCACACATGGTCACAAGGATAGGAACAACAGACACTGGGCACTGCTCAAGAGGGAAGGGAGGGAGGGTAAATAGGAATGTAAAGGCACCCATCATGTACCATGCTCACCACCAGGGGGAAGGGGGTACTCATTAGAAGCCTAAACTTTGCCATCATGTAATATACACATATGTAACAAATCTTCACATGTTCCCTCTGACTCTAAAATGAAATAAAATTTTTTAAAAAATAAAGTAGTTTAGCAGAAGTCTTGCTTTAAAATAGGGATGTGGAAAAAAAACTTTACAAGCTCCAGAGTTTGGAAGATTTACCATCACATAATGTACAGATAACGAGACCAAGATCCAGACTTTCACCTAAACTCCACACAGGTATTTAGTCTGGACAGACTCTATCTTGTCCAAATATGTAGAAAGTACAATACCTCCTCCAAAAGTTTTAAAATGAGTGCATTAAAAATATACTCTAGAACAATATACAGGGACAGCATTTAGATAACTAAGATAAAGCATCTGAAGTTGATCTAACCCAGAATCTATGTGGAAACACAGACAACTGTTTAGCTTTCTCAATTTGGTTCAAGATGCCATAATCTCTATGCTGCATCATA
Organism: Tarsius wallacei; assembly: GCA_963574415.1. NCBI lineage: Eukaryota > Metazoa > Chordata > Mammalia > Primates > Tarsiidae > Tarsius > Tarsius wallacei. The sequence goes on along the minus strand of CAUYQG010146733.1, from coordinate 25,813 downwards.
AAGAATGAATAGGCTAAGATAAAAGGAAACAAGTTTGAGCGATGAAATTCAAGAAAGAGAAGAGGAACTTGCTTTCAAGGTATGAAAGCTGGGATACAGAAGGTCTGCAAGAAATTAAAGACAGAGTAGTAGAATTAAAATTAGCCTCCAGGGCAGTAGAAAGCAAATGAAAATGACACCGTGGAAGCCATACTTGCGATCAGCAGGGGCATGATCTGGCTCCAGTCTACTTCTTCAGTTGTTAGCCACTTATCCCTCGCTTCCTGGTCCTCATTCACAGGTTTTCTTTTCTCTCCTCAAATTCACCATCCTCCTCCCCCCACCCAAGGCCTGCTGCTACTTCTGGCTGGGATGTACTCCTCCCTCCTCTTCACTTGCTGTGTTCGAATCTCAGCTCAGGAAATTTACCTGACCTCTTGAAGACTCCGTTTCTTTATTTGCAAATCTGAATAACAGATCTTCTTTGCTCTGTTGTCATGATATTTAAATCATGTAATAAATGTAAACAGCTAAACCCAGAGTCTGACACATAGTAACTCTTTGAAACATGTTAGGTTGTAATAGCATGAGAGGTACTTTGGTAGACATTTACTACATTAATTACTACCTTGTTCACTAGACTAGCAATATGCTTCCTCCTACCTAAACATCTGCCTTTTTCATTTTTCCTTATTTTTTTTACCTAAAAGACATATTATAAAATTTAAAATTGAAGCTATGATAAAAGAATATCGTGTGTGTGTGTGTGTGTGTGTGTGTGTGTGTGTGTGTGTGTGTGTGAAGAACATTTTAAGGACTCTTCATAAATTTCAATTAGTCAATATTGTTAGCTATGAAAAGACATCTCCTGGGTCAAAGAAAGAGTTGTCTATGCAGAATCAGACTCACTTAATTTCACTCAAATTCACACCAAGACACAATCTAGAACACTTTTCAACTACATAGATAAAGAAAAATTAAACTTTGATATGAGGCAATGATAAGACAAAAGTACCCCATGAATAAATAATTAAAAGTTAGACTTGTGTGAAAGTTTTTTGTTGCAGCCCAAAATGCCAAAAGGCAGTGGAGAACCTCAAAGTAGCTTTGAGAAGGAAAGACTGTGATCCAGGGATTTTATATTGTTAAGCTGTCTTTTATATATGAAGGCAACAGAAATATATCTTTAAATAAAGGACTCAGAAAATACTAGGTGTATACTCCTCACAGAAAAAAAGTTCCTTGAAGAAGTATTACAACCAACCGAGAAATCAAAATTACAGTTAGGAAAATAATCATAAAAATATTGGCAATGTGCACTGAAACAAGTTAAAATGAAGCGAGATCCAAATAATTGTAAACTGGTCATAAAACTGAATGCAAATGGCTATTGTCCTCACAAAACAAGGTAAAATATTTTAATGGAAAGTGATATGAATAACATAAATCTATAAAACCATAATACATTAACAAAGACCAAGATGTGAATGGGGAAATAAAAATGTAAGAATGTGTTAAACATTTTGCTTATATTAGTGTGACAGAAAAGATACAAGTTCCTTAATTCCAATAATTTGCAAACCAGTAGGTTAAAGAATATATTTGAAATGCTTAAAAGTAATTCATTTGAGAAAAGCAAAGTTCAAAAAAGTAAAAACTTTGAGAAAAAAAGAAAGTAGAGAGAAACCTCAAGAGGCAAAAACAGAAAGAAAAGAAGACATAGACCAAACATAATACTTATAAAAGTAACTATAAATGAGATAAACTCACTTATTAAAGAAGAGATCTTCAAATTCACATGTTAATAAAGCAGAGTCCAGTTATAGTCTGTTGACTAAAGACATACCTAAAGCTAATTTATATACAAATGCAACCAGGTAAATGCAAGCAAAAAGAAAAAAAATGAGTTGTAATATTCTAGGGAACTACATAGAACTTAAGATTGAAAGCATCACATGTGATTGAAGCTCACTATTTGATACTGTTAAACCTAAAAGTCTGCATGATGACAGAGTACCGATTAACCTTTATGTGCCAAAATCAGTGCATAAAATATATGTAAAGCTAACACTCTTAGAAATACCGGGAGAAATGTATAGGGACATGCCTATCTCAAGATAATTAAAGAATAAGCAATGATTTAGAAAAAATATTATCCATCAAATTAATAAGATTATTTTAAAAAATACACTTCACACTATGTATTCTACAAAAAGTGTGTATGCCTATTTCCAGAAAACATTTTTTAAAGTACTATGTATTAAGCCACAAGTAAAATTTCTAGTTCAAGACAGAAATAAACTAAATTTAGGTGAAAAAGCTATAGTGCTCCCTATTTGCCACCAGTAAAATACCATGAAAAATCCTAATCACTGAGACAATTACAAATATAAACTGCTTGGAAATAAGCTTCACAATAAAAGTACAGATGAAGAAAAACCCTAAAAGTTAACTGACTTTAGAATAAGATGAAAATACATGGAGAAGCACGTCCTGTTCAGGGGATGGTAGGACCTAATAATGAGAAGACATCCATTCTCCTCTCAGATCTAGAAAGTCAATGAAATTTCAAATAACATTGGAATGGGATTTAGGAGAAACTTAAATTTCTTCTTTGGAAAAAAATGTAAAAGTAGCCAAGAAATTGTGACAAGAAAGTGTAATTAGAAAGGCGTAATGTATTGAAGAATATCTGAGGAAAATCTTACAAGTACTTCCTAAGTAGAAGTTACCACAGAAGCAATGGATGTATGTAGGGAAGACGCATGCCTTCAAGAAACACAGTCTGGAACTGTGGTTCTAAGTGTGGTCCTGAGACCAGCAGTGAGGACAACACGTTAGAACCTGTTAGGAATGAACTTCTCAGGTTCCACCCCAGACCCACTGAATCAGAAACTAGAAGGTAGGTTTCAAAAATCTGTGTTTTAATGTACTTTCCAGAAAGTTGGAATGCACATTGAAGTTTTATTATACATTTTTATATTATATATGAATATTTTATATGTAGTGTATGTATATATCAGAGCTAGACAGTATTAGCTGCACAGTTATGATGCAATGGAAATTAAGAGAAAGAAGATGAAAGAATCAAGAGTATGAAAGGGTAAGAAATCTCCTATTACAGTAGACTGAAAAAAAGCTAAAGAGCTAAAAAGCTGCTTAACTGGAGTCCCCATCCTATCTGGGTTCTTATCCTATTACAACATAGCCAGGTGACCTTGGACAAGTTGCTTCATGCCTCTTCTCACTTGAGGCCCAGATTCCTTAGATACCTTCTCTTTGTGATGCTAGGTGGAATATGGTGATGTGGGAAGTCTCTTTTCATCCTAAAATGCTTCTGAATCTAGAATAAAATTGTACATCCACAAAACTCAACTGGGGATGACAGAAGACCCAGCTTTATCCTTACTAAGATTTAATTTAGTTTTTATCTCAATACTTTATTTCTCCTGCTGGAAGAAAATAGAATTTTGGTCATTTCTCAGAAGATGCACTTCAATATAAATCACTCAATTCTGGATTTCAGGCCCTCCTCTTTCCCTGGTGGCATTGAAGGCCTATAGAATGCACGTGGATGGACAGTGTGGGCATGGGGCAGGGAGGCATCTGGCCCAAGTCGATCATCTGTTCTACGCATGGCATCCACTGGAATGCTCTATGCTGCTCTTTGGTCATCCCTCCCTGTGAGTGTCTGCTGAAGTTCCTATGAGCCCACCCAGCCTCCAGCTGCACAGTTCATGCTACTTTCTAGCATCTTCTACTGGTGCTGAGACCACTTTAGATCCACAGCCTTTTACTCAGCTAACTTCAGTGCCTCCCATTCCACCCAGGGAACACAGGACTCTGAGAGGCTGTTTGAGATGAGATACTCTCTGCACTTTGCATCTCACAAAACCATCTGTCCTCTATCTGCTTTATCAGGGTGGTGGGGGTTGCCTCAGGGCTTGCATTTGGCTGCCTAGTGCTATTCGGTTCTGACCCACATAGATCAGGGGTCAGTCAGCAAATCCCGGACCGTGGACCAGTACCAGTCCGTGGCTTGTTAGGACCCGGGCCAAACAACAGGAGGTGAGCAGCAGGCAAGTGGAGCTCTGTGTCCTGTCAGATCAGAGGCACACTAGATTCTCATAGGAGCCCAAACCCTATTGTGAACTGCACATGCAAGGGATCTAGGTTGCAGCTCTTCTTATGAGTTTGACTGCACATCCCACCTCCAATCTGTGGAAAAATCATCTTCCATAAAACTGGTCCCTGATGCCAAAAATGTTGGGAACTGCTGACATAGATATATTTTTCCAATTCAAAGGAGATTGTCCTCTAGTTTTCTAGAAATAAAAAGATTCTTTGAAATTAAAAACTTACCAGGGAAATTTAAATCCTAGACTTGACCAAACTAAAAAAAAAAAAAAAGCATTATTTAATTAGAATATGGTACCAAGAAAATCACCTGGAATATAGCATCAAGTCATTTGAAAACTAGAAGAAAAGTTTCAATGAATGGAAAGTCATCTGAGAGGTTCTAACATATATTTAATAAGAGCTATTATGTAAGGAAGGTAGGACAGCTGAAAAATAAATTTTTTTTCTTTTTTAAATTTTTTGTTTATTTTAAAGATGTGGGGTACAATTCAGGTTAACACAAATGTTCATTATGCAGGTACCCTTGTTGATGAGGTGTGCCCCATTCTCCCCTGGCAGTTTCCTTCAACTGCCCATCCCACTCCCCCCCGCCTCCCCTGGCAATTTCCCGCTACTGCCAATCCCTTTCTTATAGTATTGATAACTGTTCAAGGTCCACTTATGAGTGAGAACATATGGCACTCTGTTCTTTGTTTCTGTGATAGATCACTGAGTATGATCGACTCTAAATTCTTCCAAGTTGCTGCAAAGTCCATATGTTTGCCCTTCTTTATGGCTGCATAATATTTCATTGTGTATATGTACATTTTATCCAGTCCAGTCTCGATGGACAGTATGATTGGTTCCATGTTTTTGTTATTGTGAATAGAACTGCAACAAACATGCATGTGCAGGTATCTTTATGGTAGAATGACTTGAGCTCCTCTGGGTATATTCCCAATAGGGGGATTCTAGGTCATATGGGACGTCAATTTCTAGTTCTCTTAGAAATTGCCACACTGTCTTCCAAAGAGGTTGCACTAGTTTGCATTCCCACCAGCAGTGTAGAAACATTCCTGGAGAAATAACACTTAATGAGAAACATGCTTTGTTGGTCAACAAGTGATAGATTTTTGTCAGTGGTCCATGCATACATATAAGAATGTGTATCCTGTACTTACTAAGTACAGTGTTCTGTATATGTCCATTAGGTCAGGTTTCCTGCTATGTCCTTCAAATATTCTATATCTTTATTAACTCTTGAGCTGCTTATTCTAGAACAGTGAAATAGGTGTGTTTATTCTCCCACTATGATTATAGATTTACTTCTACTAATATTCTTGCTAATTTTTATTTTGTCTGTTTTTGGTTACATCATTAGTTTCATAGAAATTCATAATTGTATCTTTTTGGTGAATTGGAACATCTATCATTATAAATCGTCCCCCTGTATCTCTAATAATACTTTTTTGTCTAAAAGAAGAGTCTGATACTAATACAGCTACATCAACTTTCTTTGGGTTTGTGATTTGTGTGGCATGTTTCTTTTCATTTTCCTACTTTAAAACTTTTTGTGCCCTTCCTGTTGGATGGGATTCATGTAAATGTTATCAAGCTTTTATCTAGCATGATAATCTTTGATTTTCATTAGGAGCATTTATTCCTTTTTCATTTCATGATTATTGGCTGATGCATTTGAATTTAAAACTGCCATCTTACTATGTGCTCTATTTCTCCTGTCCTGTCTACTCTATTGTAATCATCTTTTTTTGGAGATAAGAGTTAGTGTTTACTCTATAGACTTTATCACATGTTTGTAACTTGTCAAAATTTAATATTAATTGATATTTTTACCCTCTCCCTGGGCAAAGCAAAAATCTCTGAACTCTCTAATTATTTTTGCTCTTTGACTTTTATCCCATCATTGTTTTGATTCTTTCTATATTTTAAAACTCTCTTATCAAAACAACATTTATTTATGGAGTCAATATTCATATAAATTTACCCACATATTTATATACCCTTTGCCTTTAAGAAGTGTTCCATATTCACACTCAAATACCTATAGACCCAAGTTATGTGTTCATTTGGGGTAAGTGAATAAGGAAATGTGGTTTTAAAATCTTTCACAATCTCTTTGGTTTGCAGCCTAGTCACTGCAGGCATTTCCTGAACGAAAAGTCAAAAGCTTGACGTCTGGGTGCATGCGTGCTACAACAGTGGGCCACCAAAGCAGTAATTAGAATGACTCAGAAAATCAAGCATGTAGGAAGGCTTCATCTGGCATTGTTTGATTTTTATTATAGCATCACTCTACCCTCAACCACTTCATCTATCCAAATTGCATTTCTTAATTAAAATGACTGGTTATAGCAAATACAAGGGCAAGAATCACATAAATGAGATAACCCAGTCTGCTCAAATATCTAACTGAAATGCAACATTCTGCAGAGATGCTAAATACCATAACCTGTTCAAATTTAGCAGAGAAGGTTAAAAGAGCAGGGAAGGTGGCCATCTGTGAGGGCAAGGAAGTATTTTTGATGTTAGGCAAATTGTGTGAGCTAATGCCTTTCAGCAATTAGTGCTGTTGGAATCCTGGAACTGGAAACCCACGGACAAAGTTCCGTTTTGCCAGTAAGTGGAATCTCCTCTTGGGATCCTCTCTTTCTCTTGGTACTTAGAGAGTTCTGTGAGGTTTTCTAGGCTCTGAGTGTGTCCATAGGTACATAACAGGTTATTTCACCTCTTTCATGTAGACTTCATGTAGATCTCCTCCTCACTTTCCTTTCTTCAACCTTAAAATGGGACAATCTGTTGGGAGCATAAAGAATCCAAATGAATTCTCAGGTCTTGATGTTCTTACAGACATCTTGTACAGTGTGATATTTTCACTGTAGAAAGAATCCTCAGGCCATCGCCAGAGCTCTGGCCATTGTGAGAAAAAGAGCATGCCAATTTTCAGTACATGGATTTTTTTCCTCCTTGTTTCAGTTTAGGTCTTATGGCAGTTTAAGTCTGCCTGGGTTTGATCCACCAAGTCCTACAACCCAGCTGCTACTAAAAACTCATTCTTACAGCAACACATGGCTTCTACTCATGACAGCCTGTGGACTAAGAGAAAAGTCATAAATGCAAAGGTATAAACTGTACTGCTCCCTCTGTTCTCTTTCATCTCTACAAAGACTGAGAATAACTTAGATCTTATCCACAAGACAGCAGTACAAAGGCAAGATATGCATTGCTATTTACCAAAGAAAGTAGACAGTCCTGTGCACATTCTCAGACCCTTGTAGTGCTAGGTTGGGTTCTTCCAAGAGCAGGGATTCTCTCCTTTGTGATATTCAATAGCCCTTTCTTCTTAGGACTTCTAGAGTTAGGAAAGAAAAGTGCAGGACACCCTGTTACTGCATGGGACAATATTTATAATATTTTATACTTATACTGTAAAATTTTTCATTGTTTATGTGAAATTTAAGTTTAACTGGGTACTCTTTATATCATCTGATGACTCCACTACAGTTTATTTTGGTGTCTTGTTGCCCTGCCTTCACTGCTCATTATTTGTTGTGTATCATATGTTTTGCTCTACATGTCTGTAAACTATTCGGAATTATGTCTAGTCCCTAATTGTACCTGATTCAGAGGTGAACTTATATTATGACTGAATTAACATAAGTTTAATTTGGTTTGATATGGACTTCATGTCACTCTAGATAACAGGCTTAAGGTTGTCAAGAGTATTGATCTAAAGATGTGTACCCCCTTTCATAAATATCTGATTCCCGAAATGATGCAGCAAGCAATGCCTGTTTTTTAAATCAGGAATTGAAGCAAGGTTTAGTTCAGTGCAGTTCAACAGAAATATGATGCAAATCTCATGTATAATTTAAAATTTCTAGTAGCCACATTGAAAAGGTAAAATAAATAGATATAATTCATTTTATTTATGTATTAATTTAACTCAACGTATTCAAACCATTGTTATTTTATTTATTTATTTATTTATTTTTTGAGTTGGAGTCTCACTCTGTCACCCAGACTGGAGTGCAGCAGCCGCTCCCGGCCACTGCAGCCTCGACCTACTGGGCTCCAGCGATCCTTCCGCCTCAGCCTTCCAAGTAGCTGGAACTACAGGTGCGCGCTACCATGCCCGGCTACTTTTTGATTTATTGTACAGATGAGGTCTCACCAAGTTGCCCAGGCGGGTCGTGAACCCGCGGGCTCAGGCAATCCACCCACCTCAGCCTCCCAAAGGCGCAGGACTACAGGCTGAGCCACCGGCCACTGCACTCCAGTCTGGGCGACAGTGAGACTCCAACTCAAAAAAAAAAAAAAAAGTATATGACAACCCAAAATAATTGAAAGCAGCTCAAACATGATATTTGTATACCAGTACTTACAGCACCGTTACTCACAATAGCCAAAAGGTAGAAACGATTCAAATGTCCTTTGACAGATGAATGGATAAAAACAAGGTGGTGCATGCACACAGACATATTATTCGGCCTTAGAAAAGAGTGAAATTCTGACACATGTTACGACCTGGAAGTACCCTGAAGACATTATGCTAAGCGAAATAAGCCAGTCTCAAAAGACAGACACTGGATGATTCCACTTAAGAGGTACCTGGCCATAGTCAGATTCATAGAGACAGGAAGCAGGATGGCAGTCACCAGGGACTAGATGAGAAGAGAATGGAGAGTTATTGATTAATAGGTACAACGTTTCAGTTTAGGAAGATGAGAAAGTTCTGGAGATGGATGGTGGCGATAGTTGTGCAACGTGAATGTAGTTAATGCCACCAAAATGTACACTAAAAATGGTTACATTGGCAAATTTTGTTATATATATTTTACCACAATAAAAAGGTGACAAAATAGAAAAAGCAGTCGTCAACGTCCTCAGGTCCTGTCCAGGCTTCCCCATCGGAGCTCCCTCTCAGCCCGGGACTCTCAAAAGACCAGAAAAGCGTTTCTTCCAGTCGAACACCTGCTGCTTCCTTAGGGCCTGGACTGGTCATATTCATCATCAGACTGAGGAGATTCCCGTGGGTGGGGGAAGAGGGTTGTGCCTCCTCCGTCAGACCGGAAGATAACCCAGTGAGTGTGCTGGCGGGGGTGCCTAAGGTTCTTGCTTGAGATAGCTGTCTCTCCGCCCAGTCCCCAGGCTCAGGAGCCCCACGTAAGCTCAGCACCCGTCCACCCTCAACCTCACCTCCCGCCTCCCCTCTCCACGTTCTGCGGGCTCAGAAAGTCAGCGGGTTCTCGGGCCTGGGGGCGGGGTCCCGGTGGCTTTCTGCCCTCTTCCAAGATGGCCGCCGCCGCCTCTGTGACCGGCCTGGTCACGTGGGTAGCCTCGCCTATGAGGTCGCTGGGGCGGGCCTGGCCGGGATTGTCCCTTCCCGGGCCCCGTCTCGAGGCGGCGCCAGGTTCTGTCAACCCGAGCCTGAGCGATCATGGCAACGGGCTCGGGCGGGGAGCGCTTGGCGGCGGCGGCGGCGGCGGCGGCGGCGGTGGCGGCAGTCTGGTCGCGGGCCGGGGCGGCGGAGCGGCGGCGGCGGCGTTGGCACTGGTGCCGGCCCTGAGCGCCATGCGGCGGGGCAGCTCCGAGAGCCAGCTGGCGGCCCGGTGGGAGACGGAGGCGGTGGCCGCGGCCAAAGTGGAGGCGAAGGCCAAAGCGGAGGTGGCGGCGGAGCAGGTCCGCGTGGACGCCGGCGCCGCCGGGGAGCCGGAGCGCAAGGCGGCGGAGGAGCAGCCCGGGCGTCCGGCCCCGGCGCCCCTTCGCGCGGCCGAGGAGGGGGACGCCCGCGTGTCTGCTCGGCCGCAGCCCGCGCTGCCCCTATCCCAGCCGAAGCCGGCGCCAGTGCCGGTGCCGGCGCCGGCGCCGGCGCGGAGCCTCTGCCCGCACGGGAAGCCCCGAAGCAAGGGCCGAAGCTGCAAGCGGAGCTCGGGCGGCCGTCCCGGCGAGCGCGGCGTCCCGCGGCCGGTCACCGTGGACAGCTCCAAGGCCAGGACCTCCCTGGACGCCTTGAAGATCAGCATCCGCCAGCTCAGGTGGAAGGAGGTGAGGCCCGGCCCGGCCGCGTGGGCACAGGGGGGTGGACAGGACGACTTCGGAGGACCCGGTTCAGCCCAGGCCAGGTCGGCGAGGGCTGAGCTCCTGCCGTGCGCCACTCTCGAGCCTGCTTGTCAGCCGCAACTGCTCATCCTTCAAGGCCAAGGCCCCAAAGTCACTTCCTCCAAGAAGGCTTCCCAGACCCCTCTAGGTCAAGTTAGCCACCCCCTCCTCTGCTCCCCTACAGCTCTTTATATGTTTCCAGCCATCAGCACTTTCTTCCTCTTATTGTAGATGTTTACATATCTGTCTCCTCCATCAGCTTGTGAGTCCCTGGGGCCCAGGACTCTCCCTCTTTCACTTCCTCATTGAAGTTATATTTGTTTAGCACTTACTGTGTGACTCTTGGGCGGCTTAACAGTTTGTATTTTAGAGACAGACCTAGGATCTCACTACATCTTGCTACTTAGCTGTGTGACCTTGAGCAAATTGCCTCACCTCTTAAGCCTATTACCTCTGTAGAGTGAGGCCAATTATATCAGTCTCATCCTTTTGTTAGTATTAGATTCTAATACTAACAACTAGAAGACTCATGTCTTAGAGTCTTATAGCACAAGTATGCAAAACATAAATAGTAGCCTAGCTTAACACCCTCTTCTGACTCCTTTCCTCTGCCATCACCACCACCACCACCACCACCACCACCACCACCACCACCATCATCATCAGTGCAGACACTGTGTTTTATATTCCAAGGCTTGACATATAGCAGGTGTCATTAAGTGGTGGATGAAAGGGTGAATGAAGACACAAGTTATTCATCCCTGAGCCCATTTTTGACTGGCGGGGGCTATGATGAGGCACTGATGGCTCCAGAGGTTTCTGTTGCAGTTGGCTGAGTGGATAAAGCCATTTGACTTTATTTGCAGCATGTAGGTTATTTCATGTGCTTTCAGGAGTGCCAGGAGTTTGATTGAGAGTAGCCGAGTGTGGAGACTTAGTCCCAAATGTTCTGCTGATGGTAGGAGGTACCTGCAGCAGACATCTTGAGGACTCAGGCACTTAGCCCTGGGCCTTGACTATGGTAGACACTCAGTAATGGCTTGATGAACTTGGAACATGCAGAGAGATGGTCACAGACAGGACTGATGTGATCAGAGCATTGATGTCCCAGTAGGAATGGGTCATTTGGTGAGGGAAGTCAAGGATCAGGCAAGACAGACTTCCAGGTGGATAGTGTTAGCCATTGGTGAAGTCTGACTCCAGGTGTCCAGGTGTCCGGGTCCCCACCCTTCGGCTTTGGGATTCAAAGAAGGACTTTCATGCTGGATTCCCAGTTCTAGAGTGTGTGGTTTTCTAGACAGGGCCTCAGGTCTAGGCCAGAGATATGAGGACCTGACAAGGTAATACTGGACAACTTGTCAGTGCCATGGCCCTAATGAAGAGGAAATGTGTCAGCTCAAACCAGGCCATGGAGTCAGGCTAGGCCAACTGGCCCAAATAGGGCCTGTGCTTAGCTTAGCCCTGTGGGAGAGACATGAAGCAGGCTAGATCTTGTTTGCCAGGAGAGATGGGTCCAAATGGACTCATACATCCCAGCCCAGGTCCATTCACCCATTCTGTCAATGTCCCCTATGGAGATGGCAAGTTCTATGCTGGACCCTGGGAATCAAACATGTGTAAGATGTGATCCTTGCCCTCAAGGACCTAATAGCTTAACAGGGAACAAAACACAGTAGAGAAATAATTGCAGTGATTACAGGGCTATTGCTGCCACTTCCTGGAATGCTCCTTTCCCAGTTATTTGTATGGTTTACTGTCATGTCTTCAGATTTCTGACCAAATGCTGTCTCCCAGAGAGATTCCCCAGTGATTCCCCTGCAGTCTCTACCCCTTGCTCTTCTTTATTTTTTTTTTTTTCATAGCACTAAACTCCACCTGGCATTGTATGATGTATTGTTTGCTTACTGTCTGTTTTTTCCCTCCTTAGAATGTAAGCTCCATGAGGGCAGATGCTTTGTTTTGTTTACTGCTGTACCTACAGGTGCTTGGCACATAGAAGCTGCTCAATAAATATTTGTTGAATGGATGAATACACTATGTGATGAGTGTTTTTCTCTTTCTATGTGAAGCTGTAAGTGCTGGGAGGAAGAGGAGGGGTGCCCCAGGAAGGACTTCCTGGAGGAGAGAACCCCCTGCTGAGCCCTGAGTACTGAAAATGAACTGGAGTTATTTAGGGGCTGTGGACTTTGGATCCCTGGTAGAGGGAGTGGCGTGGGCCAAGAAGAGGTCTATTTGGGGCTTTGCCTGTAGTTCAGTATGAATGGACCACAGAGTAGAAGGTGGAGTGGTGAGAGACCAGGCTGTAGACGTGATCATGTGGCACACGGTGGGATCCAGGCTTGTTTTGGGGAGGAAGGTGGTGTGAGTCGGTACAGAATTTTAAGGTTCTTACTTCTGTCAGCTGTGCTACTTTTGGCAAGCATGCTTAACTCTTCAGGCCTCAGTTTGCTTATCTGTACAGTGGGGTAGGTAGAACTTTTAGTTCAGTGGTTCCCAGTCTCTCTGTTGTTGCAACCACATAGGGGTAATGCTGATCTACATAGACCCTTGCACTGGGCAAACCAGTGGTGCAGGCAGTTTCCAGGGCACTACCTGTAACTGTCCTTTCTACCCCCAACCCTGCCTTTTTTCTCCCACTCTAAAAGCATATTGGCATGTAGATAGAGATGCTTATTTTAGTACATTTTAAAACATAGTTCACTGGGTGTGGTGGTGCATGCCTGTAGTCCCAGCTACTTGGGAGGTTGAGGCAGAAAGATTGTTTGAGCCCTGGAGTTTGAGGCTGCAGTGAGATATGATCATGCCGCTATACTCCAGCCTGGGCAACAGAGTGAGACCCCATCTCTAAAACAGTAAAAAAATTAAGGTTAAAAAAATCATAATTCACTCACAATAAGATTCTAGCATTAGATGTGTGATTATTTACTTAATGCCACTCTTTCCCATTAGTCTGCGAGGTCTTGAGGGCGGGGTTGGTGTCTGAATTGTATCCCTAATGCATTACACATTGTAGGCTCAATAAATATTCATCAAACGAATGATGGGATGCTCGCATTAGAGCTCACATCTCATCTTGACATCCTAGAATGTGGAGTTTGAGAAGTGCCAGGGTAGATAAACTTTCAAGTTTCTTCCTGCTTTAAACTATGACTATGGTATTCTTAGTACCTCCTACAAAGTTGACTGCATGAAAAGTAATATATATATATATATATATATATATATAACCCTGGTACTAACAAAATGCAGACACACAACCTCTCTAGGCCTGTGTTTCCCCATCTGGTATGGGGATGAGATCATCTCTAATTCCCAGCACTGGTGTTTTGGAGAAGAAACTTCTCCTGGGGAATATGGTACAAGGGATTGGACATCAATGTCTCTTGCATGTCATGCTGTACTGCTACTGCAGGGCTTGGGAGTACCCAGCTGGCTGGTTTGGCAGGAGTGGGTGGGTAGCCCCGGTGAGAAACAGAGACATGAACACCAACTAGATTGAGAGCTCCATCTCCTCTTGTGGGTGCGTAGTGAGGAGCTGTATAGCATGGTCCACTTGACAGGACCACACTCAGCCAGACTGTGAATTCAGAAGTTTGCTCGGCTGCAGGGCACACAATCTCCCTTCCTTTTTTACTTTTCTTTATTGCACATACATTTAGCAACAAGAGCGACAACCATGATGATAAACCCTTTTATAGCTGTACCAGGTGCTGTTTTAAGTGCTTTACAGATGTACTATTATTTGATTCTCCCAACAACCCAGTAAAGTAAGTGCCTTATTGTGTCCATCTTACAGATGAGAACATTGAAGTACACTTACCCAAGTTAACTTGCCCAAGGTCACGCAGCTAGTGAGGGGTTTGAAACAGGTACTCTATTTGAAGCCAGGCTTCAGTTCTGTGCTGTTTTAGCAGACCCTGGGGTGGGGAGTTGTAGATGTGAATAGAACATGCTCCCTGCCCTCCAGGAATTCCAAGGTGGAGAGACAGAACTGCAAATAGTAACAGTCCAGTCTGGGTGGTGAGAGGGTCAAGGGCGTTCTATACAGAGTAGGAACGAAGACAGGGAGTGTAGACCAGGTTTTATATGCAGGATGGGATGATGGCAGCTTAGGGAGTGTGTGGGGAAGCAGAGAGGGATGAAGAAGGAGCCCAGGTCCTGGCACATGCTGAAGGCCGTTCCAGAAAGCTTGTGCTGCTGACTGGATTTGCTCACAGACTGCTTGCCATATATAGACTAGCCTCCTTGCCCACGCTCCTTCAGTCCCAAGTGAACCATGCCAGCTTTCGGATGGTTTTTAGTCATATCCATTCTGGTCAGGTCTAATTTAACTGTGTCCACAATGTTAAATTTGTTTCTCAAAGGAAAAATTCACAGATGTTAGTTCTGTAAACTTGTAGACAAGACTGAAGTTATTCTTGGATAGCTAAGTCATGTTTACAGAGTCATCACTGAAGCTGCAACATGAAAGCCAGGCAGTGTTCCTGGCTCACAGTAGATGTTCAATGTTTATGGAATCATATGGTCCTCTTCCAATTATTTTGTCATTTTGCTACCCTCATTAAAGAAAACCTTAGAGGAAAGATACCATGGAGAATAGATGCCACTTTTGTTGTAAGCTGCTGTCCTTGGAGATGCAGGTTGTGTATGTGTACCCAGTGGTGCCATGGACACCAGCTAACATGAATGAGGGCTCTGAGAGATTTGATAGCAGGACTTTGTTGATGACAGTTTGCATATGTCCCTGTCCTTTGTTAATGATAGTTTGCATAAATCTGTTACAGTACGAGCTCTTTGTTTCAGAGACTTCAACTCATGTATTGTTTTCTGAAATGTATCCAACCTTTTTTAAAGAATATATGTATACTTACTGTATTGTTCTACTTACAGCTTGTATAACATCAGTTACTGTTTATTAAATGTCTGTTATGTGCTAGGCATTGTACTGTGTTTTATGCTCACTGAAAATTTTAGTGAGCATTTACTATGCATTATTTTATCTAATCCTCCCAGCAGCCCTCTGAAATAGACTCTCTTATCATTTCTGATTTACAGATGAGGGAATGAGGTTTTGAGAGAGGTTGGTACAGGGTCACCCAAGGTCATACAGTTGTCCAGGGCCTGTTGCCAGTTTTCAATCCTATACCATCTTCTTTGCTAATCTGTTGCTAAAAACCGTTCTGCAAGGAGTTATTCTATTATTATCATTATTGTCATCATCGTTATTATTCCTCAGATGAGAATTGAAGAAACTGAAGTAGACACAGCAAGTAAGTGAGGGAGTCAGGGTTCAAGTAGTGGTCTGTTTTGCTCCAAGGCCCACTTTTAGGTTTGTTTTATAACTCTCCATTTCTTAACCTACCCGCTCCTCATCTGACCCATAACTCAAGTGACAGTGAAGTCACTCAGAACCAGGAGAGCAATAATGTCAATAGGACTCAAAATAAAACACGTTGAAATATATCCTGCCTGGCAGAGGGAGCATTTGGTGCCAGCGCCTTCCAAATCTATCTTGCTGCTGCCCACAGAGGAGATGCGATGCCTGTGCCATTTGACTAGCTGAGTTGCCTTATTCCTCCAGGGCATGTGAGCCTGCTATTTGAATCTCTCCATCTCCGATTCCTTCTGAAAGAAGGCAGAGTATAAAATGAAAAATTGGATAGTTTAGCCTTCCCTGCCTTTCTTGTTTCAATGATAGTCATTATGCTTTGCTTCCCATTTTTTGGAAATGGCATTATATTTAAGAGCAGTATATACCCTATTTCATCAAATGTTCTCCTTCTACAAATATGTTATTTTAACATCTAATCCATTGAAATTTTTTCTTTGCAAGTTAAGCTTGTCATAACATAAAAATCACAATTCACTACCACCATTATTTGAACAATACAATACATATAATAGCTTCCTGAATCCACACTAATTCCTTAAACAGTCCTTTCAAAGACAATGTATTCCAGGGGCTCATATTCAAGTTCTATAACTACTACAAATTAAAAAAAATTTTGCACTTGTTGTAATTACTAAGCTGTTTTCTATGTTATAAAACATACACTGTGTATTGTGCCTTAATTTTGGTAGTGTTTGGATTCTGATTTTATATCAGTAGAAGTTTAAATGTGAAAATTCATTTTATTTTTCTTTTGTTTTTCAATCAACTTCCTCAGGTTTAAATTTATTTTTCTTTCTTTCCTCCTTTCCTTTTTTTTTTTTTTTTTTTTTGAGTCAAAGTCTCATTGTGTCACCCAGGCTGGAGTGCAGTGGCATGATCATGGCTCACCAAAGCCTTGACCTCTTGGGCTCAGGAGATCCTTCCACCTCAGTCTCCTGAACAGCTAGGATTATGGACATGCACCACCATGACCAACTAATTTTTTAAAAAATTTTTTGTAGAGACAAGTTCTCACAATGTTGCTCAGGCTGGTCTTGAACTCTTGGGGTCAAGCAGTCCTCTTGTCTCAGTTTCCCAAAGAGCTGGGATTGCAGGCATGAGCTGCCGCACCCAGCCTATTTTTCTTTTAAATCTATTCTTGAACATATTGTAAAAGTAGCCAGCCACTGTTTAAGTGCCTTCTCTAAAGGAGAAGTATATCGCGTAGTTAACTTGGGCTTTGAAATCAGACAGATGTGGATTAAAATCCTTGCCTCTAATTGCTTGTGTGACTAAACTGGTTGTGTTCCAAATACAGACCTTCTCTGAGACTCGATTTCTGAGACTGTAAGCAATGGGTTAGTGATACCCATCTCACAGGATTTTTGTGAGATTAAATGAAGGAGTGTCTGTAAATTGCCTTAACCCAGTGCTTGGCACACTGTAGGTATTCAGCTAGTGTTGATTCTTTCCCTTCTTCTGGGTAATTGCAGACATTGATTATCTGATCTATTTTTCCTTTTTTTTTTATTATAAAGATGTGGGGTATAATTCAGGGTTAGGTATACAAATATTGATTATGCACATACCCTTTTTGATGAGGTATGCCCTTCCCTCCTCTAGCAGTTTCCCTCAACTGCCAATCCAACTCCCCCTCCCCTGACAGTTTCTCACTACTACCAATCCCTTTCTTACAGTATTATAGTTGTTCAGGGTCCGCTTATGAATGAGAACATGGTACTCTGTTTTCTGTTTCTGTGATAGATCACTGAGTATGATCAACTCTAAATCCATCCAAGTTGCTGCGAAGTCCATATGTTTGTCCTTCTTTATGACTGCATAATATTCCATTGTGTATATGTACCACGTTTTAAAAATCCAGTCCAGCTTTTATGGGCAACATGGTTGGTTCCATGTTCTATTTTTTCAACGAGGGGAAAATTTATTATAGAATTTAGTCTGCATATATAGGTTCCTAGTTAATCAGAACAGATATGATCAGCTTATTTGACTCATTTAACAAATATTTTGAGAACTGCTTTGTGCCAGGCTGTATTTGGGCTCTTGGGACACAGCAGATAATAAAAACCCTCAAAGATGGGTGCAGGATAAGGACCAACTACATTTTGGGTGAATGTCAACTTGATGTCTGGGTTTAAAAATTTTTAAATAACCCTGATTCAATGTGAAATCAATTATACATTTAAAGTTTTGTAAGTCTTATTGAATGTTTTAGAATTTCCATTCTGGACCTGGTGCCTATCTTTATACTTTGGTGTATTAATTTTATACATCACCTTGGGAAACTCATTTCAGCTATTTGAGCGGCATCAATACTTTGACTCTGGGTTCACAAAATAAATATGGTGACTGTTTCATGGGAAGAACTGAGGCTGTTGTACATGAAAGTGCCCATCAGCTGTGTGGTAAAGATACGGATTTCCTGGGCTGCCGTCTTTGCTCTTTCTTTTCATTCCTCAGCAGTCCTCTCAGTGGTTCCGGGAAGACCACAGCCGGATGTGGGTTTGAGCCTTAACACTGTCATGTAGTGACTCTGTGACCCTGAACAAGTTGCTTTACCTCTCCGAGCCACAGGCTCCTCCTCATCTCTAAGAATGAGCATAAAATATCTGCTAGGGTTGTCATGAGCATTAAGTCAGAAAATCTTTAAAGAGCCTGGTACTTTAAAATAAGAATTCCTATTGGTTTGGCTTTTCCTCTGATGATTTTCTGTGACATCTTGATAAAATTTTATAACAGAAAAATTGAAGGTGTGAACAGGCAAATAAGCTTGCTATTGGTTTCATTAACTTTGAACCTCTCTTTTTCTGTGGTCACTTCTCTGAAGCCGAGTCATGGCCCTGAGATTCCTCCATAAAAGTTATTATTTTGCTGGAGAGAACAATTTGTCATATTTTTGTATTCCAGGTGGAATACTAACATCTCTCCTCTCACACATCAAACTGTGCCTTGCCTTGACAACTGCCTCTGCAGCATTTGTGTACATGTTTGTTTCCCTGGGTATTTTTGAACCATTATCTAGTAATTTTTCTAAATGCTTTGTAAGTCTTAGCAGATATTTCTGGCAGCTCATTCCTTTTTCCCATCTGCCTCTGTCATCAGAATAAAATCTTCTCATCCTTCATGAAGCTAGGAGAATGGACAGTTTATCTTCTGTGTGGTCTTCCCTGGGTATAGTTTTGCTTTTTAAATAAGGGCCATTTAGTACATCTGCCTAGAACTCTTATGATGGCCAGTTTTCATATTTTATTCCATATAAACTCACAGGGAGCTTTTATTTATTATTGTGTCACACTGTGGTTTATTGGAATTTTAAAAAGCAACAATGGACAGTTTTCTGGACATCATATTTACAGATACCTTTGTTCAAATTCTAGAGGCAATATGTGCTTATAAAAATGTATACAATTCCCAAGAATATAAAATAAAAACTGAAAATTCCTACCTCCATCCTCCCTCTTTCCTTATTCCCCTCTAATTCTATCCTTGGAAGTAATACCAAGATTACAGTTTGATGTGTATCTTTCCAGATTTTTTCTTTTCTTGTATGAATCTGAATGGCTAAATTGTGCTATACTAACAATACCACAAAATGTTGACTTAATACAACAAAAGTTTGTTTCTTGCTCATGCTACAGGCTCAGTGGGGGTTGGTGGGAGTGGGAGAGGGCAGGCGCCTCTCCTTATCTTGATTATTGAAAGATCCAGGCTTGCACTGTGGCCCCTGCTTCCTTGAGTCACTGAGGGAGAAGGACACGTGATGAATTTGCACTGGCTTTGAACACTTTTACCCAGAAGTGATGCATCACTTCTGTCCACGTTTTATCCATCAAAGCAAGTTACATGGCCATGGCTAACCTCAGAGGGGCTGGGGCTGTGCAGTCCCACCAGGAAGGTGTCAAGAGGAGAAGCAGGCTGTTCGGGCCACTGCGGTATGAATCCCATGTAGAGATGTGAGATGTATGTTGTATATAAGTGTAAATATAAGCAATTTGTATTTTATTTTCAAAATGCTGTAGTTGTGTCCAGCAGCTGCTTTTTTGGCAGTACCCCATGTATCTTTCTTTGTTAGTATGTATAGCTTCATTTCATTTTAATAACAATCTAAGAGTTCATTTTATAGATGTATCACAATTTATTGATGAATATGTTTTTGTGTTTTTTCTTTGCTATTAAAAAGAGTGGTGCAGTAAACGTCACTGTTTAGACATTTTAAGTATGTATTTGTACAAATACTTTTCTCTAGGATAAACTCCTCGGAATTGTTGGGTCAAAGGGCATATGCGCTTTATATTTTGATTGTTACTTTCAAGTTGATTCAGCAATGTTTGAAACTGCCTGCCATCTCATATCATCTCCAGTACTGTGTACTATTAATTTTTTAAGCCTTGACAAGCTGATAGGTACAAACATGCTCTTTTAATTTCTAGTTCCGATTGTCAACAAGGTCGAGCTTTTGCATAAGTTTTTTTTTTTGTATTTGCTTGCTATTTGTATTGCTTCATTTGTGAAATGACTGTATGTTTTGTTCATTCATCTTTTGGGTTATGTTTTGTTTATGGTTTTTCTTATTGGTTTGTAAATATTATGGATAGCTACTTTTTATCATATATGTGTTGTAAATATTTTTCCTATTTTTTATTTAGGCATCTAACATAATCATTTGCCTTGTATGATCTATATTATTATAATTAAAACATTTTTCTTCTCATTCACTAAAAACAATCCTTAATTATTACTGACTTATTAGCATAAGACAACAGAAGAACACAATTCTACCTTCAGGTGCTAGGAAACGTCTAGTGAATTATCAGGATGTGTGGAAAACCTTGAAGTCTTATTTTTCCATGGAACTGGATATTTTATATGGAACTTTCACACACATTTCTCTAACTTGACTTTTACTTTGTACAGTAAGTAGTGTAGATTTCATTATTTCTGTTTACAGATGTCAATGTGAGAGAGCATTAGGTTTGGGTTTGAATCCCCACCACTTATTATCACATGGGGCATCATGACACTTATGGATTGTTGTCCCATTTTAATCACGTCTGTAATGTGTATGGTGATCAGTATGCGGTCAGTTTTTTTTCTGCTTCAGCTCTTCTACCCTTCAGAGGTGTTAAGAGACATACAACTTGGAACTGGAGGCTGGCTCACCTGGCTTTCAGGCCAGGTCTTGTGCCAGTGGACTGTACCACCCACCTGAAGAGAGTGTGGCTTCCTGGCTCCTTGGAAATAAGACCATCGGAAGGTAGTGTTTACATAAGTTCTCCAGTGCAGGCCTGGGCTTTGAGCCTGGATGTTAGTTTTACTTAAAAAGCACATTTCTCACTTATATAAATAATTCTTGTACACTGCTTAAAAATTTGGAAAAAATATTTTTAAAACATTTATAGTCACACTATTGAGATGCAATGACTGTTTTTACTTTGAAGTATTTCTTTCCAGTATTTCTTCTGGGCACATATTTTTATGTTTTGCAAAGCTGGTATAATTTCATTATATCATTAACATTAATGCCCACATTATAATTTAAACATTTTTATTTGCTATACAGCTTTTCATAAATGTCTTTTTAATTGCTGCAAAATATCTCATTCAGTGGGATGTGTTTCATTATTTATTTTCCTGTCATTAAATGTTTAGATTGAGTGCTTTGTTAAAATTGTTCCAGAGTGCTTCTTTCCTATTCTTCATATTATTTTCTTAAGATCTTTCCATAAATGAAACTGGGTCACAGAGCATGTACATTTTAATGCTTTTGGAAGGTATGGCCAAATTGCTTTCCAAAAGGGTTTCAGCAATTTATGCTCAACTCTGAGTGTATGAGGGTTTCTATAAATACGTCCTTTTGAAGCATATAATGATAACTCTTGGAGAAGTGAGTGAAATAAATGGATCTTCTCCAAACTGTGGTTCCTGTCTCCACCAAATACTTAATTCTAATCATCAGTGAGGAGTTCAGAGCAGGGCATTTTGATGTGGCTATTTTGGTGTAGTCATGACATCTAAATTGAAACAACCATATCAAAATGTAACTTAATACATTCTTAATTTCCAAATAATATATTCAGTAAACAAGCTTGCCTTTCTCTCCATCCTTGACCTTCTCCCCACTTCTAATGCCTTACTCAATCATGCCCAATCTGCCCTTAGGGCAAGGCTTAAGTGTTTCATACACAGGCAATAAAACTGCTGAAAGTTTGGTAGGGTATTTCTTAGGTTTTGTCAGTCTTTAAAAATGGAAATATATTAAGATCTGTATTGGAATGTCATATGCTATCATTTGCCATTAGGGAAATAAAAATCAACCACAATGAAATCCCACTTCATGCTTGTTAGGATAGCTATAATAAATAAGCAGATAGTTCATGCTGGTGGGGATGTGGAGAAAGTAGAACCCTCATCCATTCCTGATAGGAATGTAAAATGGTACAGTCATTTTGAAAAACAGTTTGAGGCTGGGCATGGTGCCTCATGCCTATAATCCCAGTACTTTGGGAGGCTGAGGTGAGAGGATTGTCTGAGCCCACGGGTTCGAGACCAGGCTGGGCAACTTGGTGAGACCTCCTCTCTACAATAAATCAAAAAATTAGCCAGGCATGGTGGTGCATACCTGTAGTTCCAGCTACTTAAGGCTGAGGCGGAAAGAGTACCTGAGCCCAGCAGGCTGAGGCTGCAGTGGCCGTGAGCATGCCACCACACTCCAGCCTGAGCAACAGAGACTCCAACTCAAAATAAATAAATAAATAAATAAATGAAAACCGTGTGACAGTTTCTCAAATATTGAATATGGAGCTACCATCCTAGCAATTCACTCCTGATATATACTGAAGAGAAATGAAAACTGATGTTCATAGTGCCACTTTTCACAATGGCTAAAGAGTAGAAACAATCCAAATGTCAATCAACTGATGGATGAAATGTGGTACATCCAGATAGTGGAGTGTTACTCAGCCATAAAAAGGAATGAAGTACTGACATGTGCTACAACAGGGATGAACCTTGAAAACATTATGCTAAGTTCAAGGAGTCAAGCACAAAAGACCACATATTGTGTGGTTTCATTTATATGAGATATTCAGAGTAGGGAAATCTATAGAGACAGAAGGTAGATTAGTGGTTGCGTAGAGCTAGATGTAGGGGAGGATTTGAGTGGGGAGAGTAGGGAGTGACTGCTAGTGGGTTCGGGATTTCTTTTTGGGGTGATGAAAATGTCCTAAAATTGACTGTGGTATTGGTGACACAACTCTACAAATATGCTAAAATCCATTGAAGTGTACACTTGTAAAGGGTGAATTGTATGGTATGGGAATTATACTTCAATAAAGCTGTTAAAAATTGTAATAAACTCATCTAAGGCTCATCATTGAACAGTATTTGCTTTCTAGGTAGTAATTGGAACTATGCTTCAGGGGCTGAAATAAATTCCATGTCCTTTTAATTTTGCATTGCAACATTGCCTGTTACTGGTATACCAACTCCTTGGACACCTGTGGCTAATGCAATCCTGTTATGGTTGCATACAGTGGTATACAACCTGGTTGCACCTCTTAATGAGTTTTGATTTGGGGAGGAATTTTGAATATTTGTCTGAAAAATAAAGTTCAGACTCCTTACAAAGGCTCTATATGAAGCTTTCTACCTCCTGAGATGAATTATGCTACGGTGGCTGAAAGCATGGGATCTGGGCCCTCACAGATAGGGGTTTGAAACTACAAACGAACTTTTGGCATATTCTACTCTGAGCCTCAGTTTCTTTATCTATAAAACAGGCATAATACAACCATATTTTATGAAATTGTTGCCAGCATAAAAAGATACAATCATGCAAAATACTTAGCCTATAATAATACCTGGGATATAGTAAAAAATTCAGTTGAACATATTTTTAAAATTGACACCCGGCCCTAACCTTCCCTAGACTTGCTTCCAATATTCCTGACTTGAACTTCCTGCACTTCTGACACCACACAGCATGTGGTTCTCTTGAGCCTTCATGCTGTGCCACCCTGCTCTGCCTTTGTTCATGCTTTTCCTTCTTGGATTCTCCCTCCCTTTCTTTGGCTAACTTTTACACATCTTTCAAGAATCAGCTCATGGCTCATCCTTTCCATAAATCTTCCCTGACTCTCCCTCAAAACACCCTAGGCTAGGCTAAGTCCCCTTTCACTTAGAGTATTTTATACATATCTCAGTTTGGTTATTTATTTTTTTCAAAGAAGCAACTTTTGACTTTATTGGTCATCTCCATTGTATCTCTTTTCGTAATTCATGACTCTTCTCTGTATTATTTCTTCTACTTTTTGGGGTTTTTTTTTTTTTTTTTGAGTTGGAGTCTCACTCTTGTTGCCCAGGCTGGAGTGCAGTGGCACTCTCACAGCCATCGCAGCTGCAACCTGCTGGGCTTAGGCGTTCCTTCCACCTCAGCCTTCCAAGTAGCTGGAACTACAGACGCATGCCACCAAGCCTGGCTAGTTTTTATGTGATTTATTTTAGAGATGAGGTCTCACCAATTTGCCCACAGTTGTTTTTTTTTTTTTTAAGTTGGAAACTTTAATACCTCAACCTTACTTATTTGTTTATTTATTTATTTGAATAGCTTTGGGGGTACAAATAGTTTTTGGTTACATGGTTGTATTGTATAGTGGTGAAAAAGTCTGGGCTTTAAGAGTACCCAACACTCCTACCTATGCCCACTGTACCTAATAGGTGATTTTTTGTCCCTCCACCCCTTTTCCTCCTCCCATTTCTGAGTCTCCAATGTTCATTATACCATTCTCTATGCCTTTGCAGATCCTAGTTTAGCTCCCACTTGTAAATGAGAACATGTGGTATTTGGTTTTCTGTTTCTGTGTTAGTTCACTTAGGACGATGGTTTCCAATTCCATCCAAGTTGGTGCAGATGACCTTATTTCATTCTTTTTGATGGCTGAATAGTATTCCATGGTGTGTGTGTATGTGTATGCTGTGTGTATATCACATTTTCATTATCTGTTGGTCAGTTGATGGGCATTTAGGCTGATTTCACATCTTTGCAGCTGTGAATTGTGCTGTGATGAACATGCCAGATCAGGTGTCTTTTTAATATAAAAACCTCTATTCCTTTGGGTGGATACCTAGTAGTGGGATTGCTGGATCAAATGATAGATCTACTTTTAGTTCTTTGAGAAATTTGATATTTATTTTGTTGTTCTTTTTCCAACATTAAATTGAATTCTTTGCTAATAAAAGCATTCAAGACTACAAACTTGCCTCTAACTACTGTTTTAGCTACACTCACGGGTTTTGTTATGTGGCATTTTAAAAATTACTTTTTAAGTCTATATATTTTACATTTCATGGGGATTTCTTTTTTGACCCATGGCTTATTTAGATTTGTGTTTATTTTTAAAAAATTATAAGCATATGAGGTTACTTCTATTTATCTTGTTATTAATTTCTAACTTAATTGCATTCTTTTTTTCACTTTTTTCTCTCCTTCTTCCCTCCTATCCTTTGTCCTTCTTCTTCTCTTTTCTTTTTTCATTTTTTTGCTTTATGGGGTCAGTTTTTGCAAATGTCTCCTGTATGCTTGAAAAGAATGTGCATTCTTTAGTTATTGGATGTAATATTTTACAGGTGTACATGAGATTGATTTATACATTGTATTATATACATTTTATAGTTCCAATTTTTACATGATCTATTAGTTCAGACAAATCTATTATTCTACTAATTGAATAGTTTTGTTAACATTCCCCTCTATGATTGTGGATTTCATGTCTTAAAATTTTTTTTTCTTTTTCCATTTTCTCCCTATACTAGTATGGAAGTCATACATTCTATTTTTATTCTTCTAGTGATTAGTCTAGAAAAAATGTGTGTTTAATTTTAAAAGTCTAAAGTTAGTATCTTTATTCTCTTCTTAACAACACAAGAATCTTAGGATGCTTTTTCATTTTGGCCACATTCCTCTGACTTGCATGCTTTTGCTGTGCAATATTTTTTTTTTTTTTTTTTTTTTTGAGTTGGAGTCCCACTCGATCGCCCAGACTGGAGTGCAGTGGCAGCTCCCAGCCACCGCAGCCTCGACCTGCTGGGCTCCGGCGATCCTTCCGCCTCAGCCTTCCGAGTAGCCGGAATTACAGGCGCGCGCTACCACGCCCGGCTAATTTTTTTGATTTATTGTAGAGATGAGGTTTCGCCTGCCCAGGCGGG
>CAUYQG010146729.1:0-26624 GCA_963574415.1 Tarsius wallacei | reverse complement strand
CAATAAATCAAAAAATCAGCCGGGCGTGGTAGCGCGCGCCTGTAGTTCCAGCTACTTGGAAGGCTGAGGCAGAAGGATCGCCGGAGCCCAGCGGGTCGAGGCTGCGGTGGCCGGGAGCGGCCACTGCACTCCAGTCTGGGCGACGGAATGAGACGCCAACTCAAAAAAAAAAAAAAAAAAAGAAAAGAAAAGAAATTGCTTGGCGTCTTCCCCTTTTCCATCCTGCTACCTCCACTCTCTTACTGGTTTTACTCTAGGCATATTTTTAAATAAATCCATTCCTCAGATATTTGCTTTAAGAGTCTTCTTAATGACTTTGACTTAAGATATCAAAGATATCAATATTATGAGATTTTTTTCTTTTTGAGTTGGAGTCTCACTCCGTCGCCCAGACTGGAGTGCAGTGGCACACTCCCAGCCACTGCAGCCTGGACTTGCTGGGCTCTGGCATCCTTCCACCTCAGCCTCCCAAGTAGCTGGAACTACAGGCGCACGTTACCATGCCCGGCTAAGTTTTTGATTTATTGTAGAGATGAGGTCTCGCCAATTTGCCCAGGCAGGTCTCGAACCCGCGGGCTCAGGCAATCCACTCACCTCAGCCTCCCAAAGCGCCAGATTACAGGCTGAGCCACCGAGCCCGACTGAGACTTTTTGATGTTTTACTATGAGTTCATCTAGGTGTTAACTGCAGCATCACATGGAATATGTTTTTCTATAAGATTTTTAATCACATTATGAATATGGAATTAAAATTAATCATTATATATGATTATTTAATTAATAAAATATTAGTGATTTATTTAGTGACCTTGACCAAGCCATTTCATCTATTTGGATACCAGCTTGCTATAGACTGAGTGTTTGTATCCCCTATAATTCATATACTGATATCCTAACCACCAGTGAGATGGTATCTGGAGGTGGGGCTTTTGAAAAGTTCTTACATCATAAGGGGGAGCCCTCATGTATGGATTAGTGCTATTATAAATGAGGTCCCAGAGAGCTCCCTTGCTCCTTCAATGATGTAAAGACACTGAAAGAAGATAGCCAACTATGAAGCAGGAAGTGGACCCTCACCAAACTGAATCAACTGGTGTTTTGATTGTGGACTTGCAGTCTCCAGAACTGTGACAAATAAATTTCTGTTGTTTATAAGTAACCCAGTCTATGATATTTTTTATAGTAGCCCAACTGGACTAAGGCAAGATTTTGCTGTGAAAGATAAGTGTTATGTAGTCAAGTAGTCTCTGAGGTACCATAAGCCCCTGAAATTTAGTGAGCTATTAAATCTGTCTTAGCCTATAATTATGCCAGTTCACCATTTTGATGGAATCTATGCATTTTAAGTGAATAATTTGGCACTACCCAGTCACTAGACTATTTATAAGCAGTTGATAGTTAAAGTAGACTACCACTGTGTGGATATACAACCAGTGTAATGTAACATGTAATAATATCCTTGCTTTAGAAGGTATTATGGCTTATAAAAATACACGTGTGGCACAGAATAGAAACAAACTAGTAAAAGTAAATACAATGGTAAATTCTTTAACATAATGTGGCATGTGCTCATTAAAGATAATATGTACCATGCCATTTATGACAAAAAATAATCAAAGGCAGTTTAAATAGCAGGCTATATGAACAGTATCCACATTTTGACATTTTATCTTAACACAAGTAACCAAAAAAAAGCAATTTAATGCTTTAATTTACTTTTCTTAATACAAAAGATTTCCAATAACAATTGTCAAGTTATAGTTTTATAGAACAGCGAGCACATTAAAATAACTGTGCTTAGAAATTCACTTGCTCCATTTGCAGACAAAAAAGTTTCTATTTCAGCTTTTTAACTTAATATGTAGCAGTGGTCATTATCAATTTTAAGTGTCTAATATGTTATTAAACATGTCATATTAAATATTGTAATTCAGAATTTTACCCGTTTTAAAGTACCTTACATAACATGGTTTAGAATCAAATACTAGAAATAATGAGGAATAAAGCATTAAAATCCTGTGTGACATTAATTTCATCTAGCCCTTGAGTAATCTGTTTCTTCAAGCCCTCAAACATTTAAGAAACAAAGGAACAAAATATATTTTATGTTAATAATATGTACATAAGAGTGGATAAAATCAGTGAAATAAAGGCATAAAGATTAATTCTGCCTTACTCTCATTTTCTACTTTCAGTAAAAGAATGCAAATCATTCACTGGACCTTGTGTTGGAGGCTTTGGCCATAGGACATTAGGACCAGGTTATTATATTTTGAATTTCATCATGGTGATCAACAAAGCTTTGTAGATTGACTCTGCGGAGCAAGAAATGGAAATGCAGAGGCAAAACTATAATAGACAGAAAGGTATGGTATAGCAGCACTCAACTTTTTCACTTATGTGTTTCTCACATTTCTCATGACCCATGGAAAGAAAGAAAAATCTACTAACTCTCATTCTTTTCATGAATGGCAAGAGTATCAAGATATATGATTAGTATGCTAGGTATTGTTATGGTTTAGATATTTGGCCCCTCCAAACCTCATGTTGAAATTTGATCCCCAATGTTGGAGGTGGGGCTTAATGGGAGGTGTTTGGGACATGAGGATGGAGTCCTCATAAATAGATTAATGCTCTCCCTGGAAGGGAGCAATGAGTTCTCTCTCTATTCGTTCCCACAACAGTTGGCTGTTAAAAGGAGTGTGATACCTCCCCTCTCTCTTGCCTCTTCTCTTGCCATGTGATCTCTGCACATGCCAGCACCCACTCACCTTCCACCATAAGTGAAAGCATCCTGAGGTCTTCACCAGATATAATTGTTATAACTTAAGCCAAATAACTGTTCTTTGTAAGTTACCTAGTCTCAGGTATTCCTTTATAACAACACAAATGAGCTAAAACACTATGTATTTTACTTTTTAAATAAAAGGGGAAAATAGTAGATCTATGTTGGCTTACCTCAGAGATACTACAAATTCAGTTCCAGACCACTGTGATACAGTAAACATCACAATAAAGCAAGTCACATATTTTTTTGGTTTCCCAGTGCATATAGAAGTTGTGTTTTTACTATATTGTAGTTGTTAAGTGTGTAATATAGCCTTAGTTCTAAGAATACAATGTATATATTTTAACTAAAAATACTTTATTACTAAAAAATGCTAACAATCATCTGAGATTTCAGGTGATGAGGATATTTTTGCTAATGGAGAATCTTGCCTTGATGTTGATGGCTGTTGACTGATAAGGTTGGTGGTTGCTGAAAGTCGGGGTAGTTGTAACAATTAAAGAAAGACAACATGAGCTCTGCCACAATGATTGACTCTTCCTTTCACAAAAGATTTCTCTATAGCCTGAGTTGCTGCCTAATAGCATTTTATCCACAGCAAAACTTCTTTCAGAATTAGAGTCAATCCTCTCAAATGCTGCTGCTGCTTTATCAACTAAGTTTATAAAATATTCAAAATCCTTTGATGTCATTTCAATGATAACATCATCAACAGTAGATTTGATTTTAAGAAACCACTTTCCTTGCTCATCAGTAGGAAGCAACTTCTTTCTATTTAAGTTTTATCATGTGATTATAGCAATTCAATTCATCTTCAGGCTCCACTTCCAATTCTAGTTCCCTGGCTAGCTCCACTACATCTGCAGTGACTTTCTCTACTGAAGTCTTGAATGCCTTTAAGTTATCTTTTAGGGTTGGAATAAGCTCCTTTCTAGTCTCTATTAATATTGATATTTTGACGTTCTCCTATGAACCACATATGTTCTTAATGGCATTTATAATGGCAAATTCTTTTCAGAAAATATTTAGTTTACTCAGATGCATCACGGAATCATTCTCTATGGCAGCTATAGCCTTATGAAATGTACTTATTAACTAAGAAGACTTAAAAGTCAAAATTACTCCTTGAATGTATATTGTATTAGTAAGTATAAAAACACATTCATCTCCATATACATCTCCATCAGAGCACTTTGGTGGCCAAGTACATTGTCAGTGAGCAGCCATATTTTTACAGGAATCTTTTTTTCTGAGCAATAGGTCTCAAAAGTGGGCCTCAAGTATTCAATAAACCTGCTGTAAATAGATGTGCTGTCATGCAAGCTTTGTTGATTCATTGATAGAGCACAGGCAGAGTCAATTTAGCATAATGCTAAAGGACCCTAGGATTTTCAGAGTGGTAAATAAGTATTCGTTTCAACTTAAATTCACC
Organism: Tarsius wallacei; assembly: GCA_963574415.1. Lineage (NCBI taxonomy): Eukaryota > Metazoa > Chordata > Mammalia > Primates > Tarsiidae > Tarsius > Tarsius wallacei. Next base: position 22,404 of record CAUYQG010146729.1, on the reverse strand, counting down.
AGCTGTGCTTGCCCCTAACAAGAGAGTCACCTTGTCCTTTGAAGCTTTGAAGCTAGATATTGACTTATCTCTAGCTATGAAAATCCTAGATGGCATCTTATCAATTTTTGGTATCTCTTATCCCTTTTAGTCCGTTGGTCTATGAAAATACATGATATGTATTTGATTAGCTTATTTAAGAATGTATGAGATATAAATCTTAATAAATCAGGACCAATGTACACTGGCTCACTTATTTCTCAAATATTAAGTGAGCATCTATTCTTTGCAAAGCACTGTATTTGCACTGTGGATACCACAGTAAACAAGACACACTACCTGCTCATAAAATTTTAGAGTCTAGTAGTAGCAATTGTATGAAGATGATAGTGAGTATCCTTCAATACTAAAAGAAAAAGTGAAAAAGAGTCAGGAGGTGGTGAGTGAGGGGAGGTTATATATGGGGGCAGTCAAGTGTAAATGCCCTGAGACAAGGCAGGCAGAGGTCTTGGAAAATTGCAAATATATTGATGGGGGCAATTTTAAATTAAGCTGGCTAGTATACTAGATGAGGCTATCTCAGTGATGAACAGGCAGACTCTGAGATGGTGGGTCTCAATGTTGAGATAATTAACCTTGGCATGGAAAACTGGTCTTAGCAGTAGTTACTTTGAGAATATGCATAAACCAGATCCCACCTAAGACAACAATAGAAAGTGTCCTGTATTTTTGTCTCTGTGCTATTGAAGAGAGTGTACAAATTATGTATTTCATACACATTATCTTCAAGGAGTTTATGAGAAATAAAGGTGATGCTTTCTTGAGGTAAGATACCCAAAAGTCACTGTGTTGGAAGTCTGCCAGTGACTGGAATATCCAGAGCCCACTCTATTCAAAGAACATTTTAAATAGGCTATGCTCAGTATAATTTAGCAAATTTTAAGTATGAACTATATTTTTGGTGGATGTGAGTGACTGAAAATAGAGATGGATTGCTAGGATGGCAACTGGGAATGAGGGAAAGAGTTGGTCTTTGACATAATTTCTAGGAGATTTGAGTTGTATCCAGTTGGAAAATCCTCTCCCAAACCCAAATTAAATAATATAACCCATAATGGGGGAAGATTTACTGAAGTTTTCCTGCTAAGCCGAACTTTTGGCTGATTTAGTGTGCCATGACTTAGAGCATTGTCTATCCTTTGACATATACTGGATAAGAAATCCCACAATAGAAAGTGGTAGTGTCTGACGTCAAAATAATCATAGTAGTAACTGCCAGTCATTAAAGACACAATGCACTCCAGGCACTATACCAGGTGCTTTACATGCAGTATATACATTCCAACAGTCATATATAGAAGACAGAGTTTATCAAGACTACCTCACAGATGGAGAATGTAAGACTCATTGACCTTGGTAATATGTCCAAGTTCACATCATATGTGACAGAGGTGGGACTGGACCTCTGGTCTGAATTTTTCTAGCCCCAAGACTGTTATACTCTTCCCAGACTGAAGCTGACATGCTATTAATTTGTTTCTCTTTTCACTACTCCATAATGTCTCTCAGAGGATAAAAAAGGACCTTATATTCAAAGTACTAAAAACAGGTGTAGAGAAAGAAAGTGAAAATGAGAACAAAAAACAATTGGGAAATGGTTTTTGAGATTTATTTACCTAAGGTGGTACTGCTTCCAGTTCCAGGGGTTGGCACATGTTTCCAATCCGAGTACCTTTGCACATTACAGACATTTTTTTGTAGATTTTGTACACCATGCTCTCCTGTCCAGTTTTGGAACCTGTCCTGCTTATTACCTCTTCACTGTACCCTATTCTGAAAGGTGAACCTGCTCCCGGTGGAACAGAATCACCTGCACTCTTTCTAACTTAGAGTACTCCAACTTCCTGCAGAAGTCTTCTGATTGACTATCATCGTGGAATCCCCCTGAAATCAACAGCTCCTTCTACGTGAAGTTTTCCTTGAAAAATGATGTGTAGGCACATAGTCAATCCCCTATGGTTATTGTCACCATACTAGCAAAGTGTTTTCCAGTTAGGCTGGTGAATAGAGTCTAATTTGGCATAGAATATGCTGTTCTTGGGATGCAAACCTGAAGATAGATAAGTTTTTGAAATCACTAGAATATTTGCAGTAGGATTTTAATGAAGCATTGTATTTAAGCCTGGCCATTTGACATGTACACCCATGAGTGAGCTGACATAGGTGGTCAAAAAGCAAAGCTTCTCACTCAAATGGTAGATTAGGAAAGACTATGGAAATTACTGTGTAAGGAAAACTCTGTAAATCTTGAGCCAGAATTATTTGTTGTTTTGTTTTGTTTTGTTTTCTGTTTTTGAGTCAGAGTCTCACTCACTCTGTCACCCAGGCTGGAGTGCAGTGGCACACTCACGGCCACTGCGGCCTCAATCTGCTGGACTCACACAATCCTTCCATCTCAGCTTTCCAAGTAGCTGGAACTACGGGTGCACGCTACCACTCCTGGCTTATTATTACTATTATTATTACTATTATTATTATTATTATTTGATTTATTGTAGACATGAGGTCTCACCAAGCTGCTCAGACTGTACTCAAACTCCTGAGCACAGGCAATCCTCTCACCTCAGCCTTGCAAAGTGCTGGGATTACAGGCTTGAGCCGTTGCTACCGGCCCTGAGTTGGAATTCTTATAATCCCTGGAGTCATTCTAGTAGGTAGAAGGAATGGAGATGTTAGAGATTGGTTTTTTGGACTATGTGCTAGCTATAATTTTAAAAGGAAACAAACAAAAAAACTCTCCTGGTTTTCATTATGTCTGGTTGCACCTGTATAGATATATAGGCATGTACAGCCAGGTAATGTGTGGCAGGAGATTCAAAGTTAAGAGTATTACCATGAACCAAATGTAAGGAAAAGACTCTCAATGAACTGAGATTACAGAGATTATTTCAAAAAGCAATGGGGAATGGTGCTATTTAGTAAAGAAAGGTGAACCCTTTCTTCAGAGATTCACAACTTAAAAAATCTGAGGCAATCCTGTATTTAAAAACATCTGTCCCATAGTAGGATCTAGGTGAATTACAAGGCCGATTGGCCTTCTCAGAAACCCGCATAGCAAAGAAAAAGGGTTACTTTCCTAAAAAATTGTAATAATTACAGTTTATTGAGCACCTGCGATGGAACAGTTAATGGGAGAACTTGCAAGTGCTCATTCACATCCTTTTCTGATCTCCTTCCTAGGATCATGAAGAAACTACTTGTAGTGAGGAAGGGTCATGTGACTACCCTTACCACTGATACATGAGAAGAAATAATATTTGTCATTTTCAGGTCAAAGTATTTGAAATTCAGGTGTGGTCACTTCTGTTTTTTGTTTGTTTTTGGTTTTGTTTTTTGTCTTGATTTTCCATTCAGCAGCAAACATGGAAAACTCAAGTTGAAATGTAGAACTACAAGATGGAAGTAGCCTGGGTCTGTGAGTCACCTGGCAGTAAAAATATACTGCCAATTACATGACATTTTATGTGCACAAGAAATAAACTTTTTTTGTGCTAAAGCATTCAGATTTCAGGTTTTGTGTATTGCATCAGCTAGCAGTTCCATCATCTGACTAATATGCAGGTACAGTTTATGTTAAACTTATCTACATATTTTGATGACAAAGGTGATGAGTGAATATATTTTTCTTCCAAATATTTCTAACATTGTACATAAATCAATCTCCAAATTTTTAAATAATGTTCCTCTAAAATTTAGCTTTCTTCTCAGAGGGACCTAGAATAAAAAAATCTGACGTGCATTAATTTAAAAATAATTTTACATTTAGATCTTTTATCCATTTAGAGTTGAGTTTTGTATATGGTGATAGGTAGGGGTCCAGTTTCATTCTTCTGCATGTGGTCAACCAGCTTTCCCAGCAACATTTGCTAAATAAGGTCTTCTTTTTCCAGTGGTTGTTATTGATGGTTTGTTGAAGATGAACTGGTTGAGAGATCATTTTTTTGCTTCTGAATCTCTGTCCTGTTGCATTGGTCTATATGCCTGTTCTTGTACTTGTGTCAGGCTGTTTTGATTATTGTAGCCTTATAGTCATGTTTAAAGTCTGGAAGTGTGATACCTCTCACTTTGTTCCTTTTTCTGAAGATTGCTTTGGCTATCCGTATTCTTTTTTGTTTCCCTATGAACTTCTGTATTGTCATTTCCAGGCCTGAGAAGAATGATGTTGGTAATTTGATGGGTATTGTGTTGAATCTGTAGATGGCGTTGGATAGGATGGACATCTTGACAATAATGATTTTTCCAATCCAAGAGCAAGGGATGTTTTTCCATTTGTCTGTGTTATCACTGATTTATTTGAGCACTGTTTTGAAGTCCTTGTAAAAGTCTTCTACTTCTCTGGTTAGGTAGATACCAAGGTATTTCTTTTTTTTTTTTGTGCTTATTGTGAATGGGATTGTGCTTTTTATTTGGCTCTCTGTCTGTTGCTGGTGTATAGAAATGCTACTTTCTTTTGCATATTGATTTTGTACCCTAAAACTTTACCAAACAGATGAAAATACATGTCCTTGTAAAAACTTGTATGCAAACACAGAAACATTATTTATGATATTTGAAGAGTAAAAACTATTCAAATGTCCATCAACTGATGAATGAAGAAGATGTAAAATATCCATACAATGGACTATTATTTAGCAACAAAAGAGTGAACTACTGATACAAACTACAACATGGATGAAGGCATTATGAAACATTATGCTAAGTGAAGAAGATAGTCACAAAGGCCACATATTATATGACTGTATTTATATGAAATTTCCAGGGGAGTCAAATCTCTAGAGACAGATAATAGATTAATGGTTGTCTGGGGCTGAGAAGTTACAGGGACTATTGGAAAGTGACTGCTAAAGGGTATACAGTTTCTTCTGGAGATGATGAAAATGCTCTAAATTTATGTTGTGGTGATGGTTGTATTATGTGAATATATTAAAAACCACTAAATTGTATACTTTGAAAGGGTATATTTTACGATTTATAAATTACATATTAATAAAGCTGTTAAAATAAAAAATGATTTTAAGATTTTAATACATAGATGCACTATAAAAATATACTGTAATATTGTAACATAATGGATAGTGATGTACATATTGTTCTCTCACTTGCCTTTGTCAGTTAATAAAGTGAATACAGCATCATTCCATAACAATATACGTAAATCCACTTCACTAGTTTAACTACTCTCTGTAATTTTAAAGTATCTTTGTGCCAAAATTAATTTAACCGTTCTCCTCCTGAGGGCCGCATAAGTAGTTCTCCATTAGTTCTTAATTGGTTCTTAATCTAGAGTTCTTAATCTAGAGTTAACACAACTGAAATCAACATCTTCAAACCTAAATTCTTGGGCAAACGTGCACAAGAAAGACATGGTAACACAGGAATTGAGATTACGAGGGTGTGAAAATTACAGATTTTTATAAATATTGCCAAAATGTCTTCCTACAAATATTTTATCAATTTATAGTCTCACAAATTAAAAAGGCAAATATCCTAGACTCACAAAGACTATTTTTTTTATCTTTTAACTTTCGATCAAACCTATATGTTAAAAAGTCTCATTGTTGCATTAATTTAATATTATTATTTTAATTAATTTAATTTAATGTCTTCTAATTAGGTTGAGCAGAAAATTAACTTAATCCCTCTAGCATATAAAACTGTATTTCTGCAGTGATGTTCTGAGTCACAGGATTTCTCTTAGCATGCTTTAAAATTTTGATGTCTCAGATAAGACCATAGGAGACAAATTTTTTAAATGTCACCAAGATATTTCTCCATTACATTAAAACAAGCATTTGATCAGAATAGTCAGGTGCCAAGAAATGGGGCCAGACAGGGCACCCTGTGAGGGGTATCAGGAAGAAGGGGAATAAAACAATTTCCAGAGTCCATGAGAGAAACTCCATGCAAAACCAAATCTAGAGAGCCCAGGGCAGGCTGGTAATCAGGGTTCTTAGTCTAGAGTTCAGCATTGTGTGGAGACAAGGCCATAAAGAGAGAAAGGGGTAGATCTGGGTGAGACATTCAGGACAACTTATATGAATAGATCTGAAAAATATCTGACTCACCACTGCCAGATGAAAATATGTGGATGATTTGAGTTGACAGGTCTACTGGATGAAAAGACCAGAGCATATCTGATATCCTATCCTATCTTAGAATTCTGGCTACATATTATCAGAGTTTAGCTGGCTCTCCTGCATCACTCAGTAATGCTATTAATGAATTCTAGGAGAGTAACAGTTCTTGATGACCCTGGGGCCCAGTACAGTCTTACCAATGTATGGAAGCTGTCTTTATGTCTCCTGAAGACATGCATCTTTCCCTTGTGACAACAGATTCCCTCGTCTGAAGCTGGCACTACGCAAATAGATGGATGAGTGAATGCTGACAGAGTACCATAAGTGGAAGAAGACATGAGCTACAAGGAGGGAGAGATTGGATGGGGATTTCTTGGGGCTCAATGATTGTAGGTAAAAACTGAGTGTGGATATATCTTAAAAAATAATCTACATGGTGTACCAAGTTCAGACTGCCTTCCCATGCTTCCTAAATTTTCGGAACTCCAGAGGGTGGCTGTCTGGGGGCCGTGTTTGCTGGTCTATGTTGTGACCATACACTGCCTTGAGAAATGGTGTCTTAGTAGGTCTGGGCTGTTATAACAAAAATACCATGAGCTAGGTAGCTTATAAGCAATTTTTTTTCCTCACAGCTCTGGAAGCTGAGAAGTCCAAGATCAAGACCCAAAAGATTCAGTGTCTGGTAAGGGCCTGCTTTCTGGTTTATAGATGGCCATCATTTTGCGATGTCCTTACATAGTGTAAGAGATGAGGGATACTTTTCAGACTTCTTTTATAAGGACACTAATCTAATTCATAAGGGCTTTCCTTCATGACCAAATCACATTCCAAAGGTTTTGTCTTTGAGTGCTATCACCTAGAAGGTTAAGATTTCAACATATGAATTTGGGGGAAAATTAAACATTCAGTCCATTCCAAGGCCATGGGGCCAAGTTGCAGACCTTTGCAGAGTGGATAGTGATTGGATAGAGGGATGGAGACAGCACATTATCTTGTTAAACTGATGGTGACTAATGGAGAAGTGTGGGATCCACTGCAAAAAGTATCACATAGCATTCTGTTGTTAGCATCTCTACCTCCAACGTTAGGGGTTTAGGGCCTGAGAAGGAGACGTCCTCAGTCTCAGTGATAGTTTTCCATGAGAATTCTCAAGTTAGGTGAGCAGTTGTAGTGCTTTGGGATTCCACTTTTGATACTTTGATTCATTTATTCATTAAATGTTCATTGAACATATTCTGAGACAAACTATAAATGAATAGACTCATGATTGACTTTGTTCAAGACTTAGCTTACACTTACTCAAACACTCATCTGTTCTAACTGCTGTGTTTGTCCTGGGCAGCCAGCAACTCTGCAGTAATTCAGGTTTCTCATGACATACAGAGCAAGGGACTAGAGGACATCTTGGTCCCTGGGGGCTGGAACCTCACGTTGCACTCTGTACTTAAATAGGAGATAGTGACTGCCAAATATTTAGACATGGAACCTCTTATTCCTGCTGATGACTTCTCCAGAAATCCGATGCATGAACAGGATGATGTCTGAGCAGTCTGAGTGAAGAGAGGACTGTGATCCCAGAGTCCTTCCCGCTCAATACCCTTTCTTCTTTCAGGGGCAGTGGGCCATGACAGAAATATAGAGTGTCTCCTGAGCACCTCTAGGAAAGCTTAGTGCTAGAAGACCTTTCTTCGGACATGGTTTTCATTTAGGGTTGACAGATGTCCTGAATATATAGGAAATGTACAATTTTGTCTTGTATTCTATAATAACTTGGTCAGTACACCCCCAAATGGTCTGTATTTGGCTTTTTATTCAGTAAGTTACAAAAATTCAGCACTTAGAGTTATTTTTAACCACTATAATTGGCTTTAAAAATCACTTAAAGTAGCACTGGCCATAATCATGCCTCCACAAATAAAGATCTGGTCTCTCTCACAGGTTCAGTTAAGGGGGGATCAAAGGATGAATTTAGAATTAAAGAAAGGCAATATTGAAGAAACAAAAAGTTCATTCAGTGCTGAAGTCCTAAATCATGAACAAGTAACCACCATTAAATAGATGATCAATATAATCAGCCTGTCAATGACAGCCTCATTCCAGTACTAAGCTTCTGAAAGTTAGCAGATCAATGGCTTCCCCAGACTTCTGGAAAGCAGTTAATTGCTGATAAAACTCAGTCCTGAAAGTCAGCCAATTCATGACATCCTCACACTTCCACACAGTAGAAGTTTTAGCAAGTTATTCCATCCAGTGTCCTTGCTTCTGAAAGTCCACAGGTTCACAGCAGCCCTCCTCTAGTAACCACGGGAACACAGCCAAAATCCGTCAGTCCTTAAACACTCCTTCTTCTGTATGTCCACCAATCCCTGATCCCCTAGGCTAACCAGAATCTTTTATAGGATCAATCTGGCTTTGTTTGGCAGGTCTGTGCCTAACAAGTACAGTGCTCCTTTCAGGCAAACGAGAAGTCCACCTTTTTTTGCATTAGGTAACGAATTCAATTTGTCAGTTCTCAAGCTCACAAACGTCTAGTTATTCAAACTCTATTTATGAACTTGTTTGAACCCATGAGTGACACACTGGCCTGAACGTGAGATTTTCAAATTCAGTCTTTTATTCTGGCAGTGGTTGCTATCATCTTTTTTTGTGTGTGTATATTTGAACTTTAAAATGTCCAAACATAAAAGTAAAAGCGATGAATTTTACAAACAGTGGACATTTAGTAATTATGGAACAACTCTTTCAAAGCTAAAATGGTGCAAAGTCAGATATAAACCAGCATATACTAACAACTGAGCATAGAGATGTATGATTTCCTCAATTAGTACCAAAGACAGTGATAAGATAGCACCTTTCCATTAAGAGACATTCAGATTAAGAGGATAATCACAGTAGAAGTTGTAATGGCTTTCCAAACTGTATATCATCATCAATCTTTCAACTCAAATTGGAAGCAAATTTTTAAGTGCCAGGACCAAAACTACTGCAATAATAAAAATGTAATAGCTTCATTTACTATTTTGCAGAGATTATCAAAGATCTAATGTTTCACATTTTCATGTCATGGCCACAGATGTATGTAATGACAATAAAAAATACATTTTTACTTTGCTTGTTAAATTGTTTTTTCACAAAATGGCTTTCTTATAAGTCTATTGTGCATAATTTTTAACAGTTGTAATTTCAGAAACAATAGCAAACTTCAGATTTTATTATTTCAGCTAGGTATTAATGAGTTAAAGTGGTTAAGGTTTAAGTAAAGCATGCATGATTCTTTGGCAGAAGTTTGCTGTGCTGCCTGTATTCTGGATAATGCCCCTCAGAAAGCATCCGATGTCCTTTTTATTAAAATTTTTAAAATAGTCCTAAAATTCTCTCTTCCTTTGTCTTTATATTCTTTGAACTGACAGATTATACAATTTTTGTGATTTTTGTTAGCATTCAAAATTTTTCAATGCCCATTCACAAATCCATTGACTCGTCTTAAATTCATTTGAGTGAATCTCCAGTTTATAGAAGCACTTATGCCATATTAATCATATTCTAATTTTGAAAGTAAGGACCCCACAAATTCTGTTTGACTTTTAAAATAAGGCACTGAGGAAAGTTTACTTATTTATACTTCAAAAGCTTCTTGTTCGAACTTCCAAATTTCTCTCTTAGAAATTAGGGTATATACACTTGAAAATAAAATAAAACATATTATTAAAGTACTCCTTTGGTTAAAGGAGCTTGTTAAATATGCTAAGATAAATAATCAATGAAAAATGTGTTTATTTAAGTATGAAAGTTGTTCTTAAAATGGACACCATTACTGATGAATAAAAAAAGAAATTCTGATGTGAAGTGGTTAATTATTATGGTATTTGTCAAGGCTGTTGTTTGAAGTGGATGTCATCACATGAAGAATTTAATTTAGTAACATGGATGCCACTAAATATTCTTCCAGCACGGGAGCAAGAAGAGGATAACAATTGATAACAATGCTTTATTTTGATAGTGTACAACATATTAAAAAATGTTAAGTGATGCAACACAATTCTGAAAAAAATGGAAAAGTAAGCTATGCCATGAAAGATGATATTATGTGCTTCAATAAAGCAATTGGAGGGGAATTTCTTAGAATTGTTAACTTTGAGCCAGCACATGTTCAGTACAAGGAGGATCCCCCAAAACAGGAATTCTTTTTTGAAGGACAGCCCCTTGTAGTACAGGCTTCTCTTTTGGCACCTGTTTACCAGGTAGTGTTGTTGTGAGAGGCTGTGTTAGGCTTGTGATTTTTCTCTTTTTTTTTTGAGATTTTTTTCAATGCGTTTGCCCATTTAATGATGGGTGATTTACTAGTGCACCTGCCAATACCTCCCTGCATGTTGCAGTTTTTGACCAAAACCAGCATTACCCTTGGGCCCCACCCTCCCTATTCACCAAATCTCGCCCCCAAGCAGCAACTTTTTTTCCCACTCCTTATTATAGTACTTAAAAGGAAACATTTTGCTGATGTGTAAGATGTAAAAGAAAAAATGGCAGAAGCAATAAAAGGCATCCAAATTGAGGAGTTCAAAAATTGTTTTAAATATTGGAAAAAGCATCTCAATAGGTGTATTGCATCAAACGAAGAATACTTTGAAGGTGACTGAAGTTTAAACAGGTAAGAATAAATACACAAATTCTATAAATAAATCTGGGTTTTTTGGGGTCCCTCCTCATATACTGAGTTATAATGCTAATGCTGAGAATATATGTTTTCATTAATAAATCTTCAAAAGACAAAAGAATGAAATAAGTTGGTAGTCAACACTGTAGAAGGTATGTTGCAATGTAAATAGAACAAAAAGAAACTGCAAGAAATTTTATAAGCAATTTTGCAAACCAAGAAAGCGTTAAAAAGAAGCAAATCCTTAGAGAAATATAATTAAGAAGAGAGGTATATAGTTTAATATTTATTATTTATTTCAAATAACCAACTAATTTTTTAGAACAAAAATTTACATTTTTTAATCTTCATGTGCATATGCATAGATAATGCTATGGGCTAAATTGTGTCTTCCCAATATTCATATGTTAAAGTCCTAAATCCCAGTACCTCAGAATGTAACTTATTTGGAGATAGGGTCATTAAGGAGGTAATAAAGTTAAAATGAGGCAGTTAGGATGGGCCTCAATTTCATGACTGGAGTCTTTATAGTAAAAGGAGATTAAAACATCTACACACAAAAGAAAGATGACATAAATATGAGATCTGACAATTAAGTTATGAACTCATCCTAGAAAAAGTGCTACACACCTCATTGCTGAATATCACTACAGTCGCCTTGGAAGTACTCACATTGGGAAGTCATGCACCAATGCCATTGCCTAGTTCAGTCATCAAAACAATTTTGGAATTCTTTCTGGAATGGCCATCAGAGTGGTCCTCGTATTACGCTTGATGTCCTGAATGTCATCAAAATCTGTTCATTTCAATATTTCCTTTATCTTCAGGTAAAGAAAAAAGTCCTTGGGGGTCAGATCAGGTGACTGGGGGGGGGTGTTCCAATACAGTTATTTGTTTACTGGCTAAAAACACCCTTACAGACAGTGCTGTGTGAGCTGGTGCATTGTGATGCAAGAGCTCCATTGGGATCATTTTGCACACACCTTTCTCATGCCAAGATTTTCATTTAAGATCTTCCCAACTGTTTCTCTATTGATGTTTACTTGGTCTGCTATGCTTCTCACAGTTAGTCAATGATTTTGATGTCAATTTGATGAATTTATGCAATGTTTTTGTCAGTTCTGCTCATTACTGGCCATCCTCACCTCTGTATATCAGTAATGCTCTGATATATCTCTATATCTGTATCTATAGATCTATATCTCTCCTCTATAGATGATCTATCTATCTATCTATCTATCTATCTGTCTGTCTATCTATCATCTATCTATATCTCCACTCAGAAAAATGTTTAATCCATTTGTACACTGCTATTTCTTCATGGCATTAGGCTCATAAACTTGGACTGACATGTCCCTGATTTCACTTCCACTTTTGCCAAGTTTAACTAGAAATTAAATGTTTGTTTATTGCTCTAATTCAAGCTCCAACTTTCTCACAGTAGCACATAAAAACGTGCAACAACAATAATGAAAGCAACTCAGCAAGACACCACCACATATTGACATGAACATAGCTGTGAGACTCTGATATGCCAAGGCTATCAAACCTTACCAAGTTGTTTGTACAGTAATGCCAATGCAAGTGACAGTGACAAGTTTGTGAACTTAGTTGTCAGACCTCATACACATAAGGAAGATGGCATTTACTATCCAAGAAGAAAGAGCTCAGAAGAAATGTACCCTACTGATACCTTGGTCTTGGACTAGTACCCAGAATTGTAAGAAAATACATTTGTGATGTTTAAGACACCCAGTCTGTGGTGTTTTGTTATGGCAGCCCTGGAAAACTAATACAGACAATTAGCAATAACATTTAACTAAGTGCCTTGCATTTTTATTTGCCAAATCTAGGTAACAGAGAATGAGAGGTAAAACTGCCTCACCTCATACATTCCTTAGGAACTGCTGCCTGGATGATGAACAAAAGATGACTTCATTAGAATTGGCCTCAAATGTTGAAGAACAAATGGTTTTAATCTCACACACACTCTTCCAGAGGATAAAAGGAAATAACACTTCCTGACTCACGTTTTATGCTTCCAGACCCCCTGATACAGAAAGCTGAAGAGAAAAGTACAAAAAGAGGAATTTATAGGTCATTCTCACTCATTAACATACATACAAAAATTCTGGACACATGATACTATTAAACAGAATCGGTTATGTTCTCTCTCTCTCTCTCTCTCTCTCTCTCTCTCTCTCACACACACACACACACACACACACACACACACACACACTTAAAGCAAGCAAACTTACCATAAGAAAGTAAACTACTGTAAATTATTGCATTATTGCCAGAAAGAAAATTAATATAATTTAAATGATAAAAAGAATCTGTAAAATCAAACTTATATACATGATTGAAAAAAGGAAAATCTTGTTAGCAATCTAGTAAAAAAAGTTTTTTAACCTGCTAAAGACTATCACTATCAAACAATGGTGAAATTTTAAAAGACTTCCACTTGAACCAATTATCATTTTCATGGCCATTCAACATTGTACTGCAGGTCCTTACTGCCACAGTAAAGCAAAGAGCATAAACAAAATATTCTGAAATTGTACAAGATGAAACAAAATTGCTATTATTGACAAATATAATTGTGCATATGGATAATCTAAAGTAATTTGAGGAAAATGTATGAGAAACAAGAACTCAGGATATTAACTCCTTATAAAAATCAATTCTATGCCTTCCTATAAAAGCTTAAATATAAAATTAAGAAATATCATGTCAAGTACTTGAAATCATCTAATGCAACATGTGCAAGGAAGGACCCCAAAAAACCCCTGGAATTTATGTATTAAAAATTTTGTTTTTGTTCTTACATGTTTAAACTTCAGTCAACTTCAAAGTACTCTCCGTTTGATGCAATACACCTATCGAGATGCTTTTTTCACTGCTCAAAACAGTTTTTGAACTTGTCGATTTTGATGTCTTTTACTGCTTCTGTGGTTTTTTGTTTCATCTCTTTCACATTGGCAAAATGTTTTCCTTTGAGGACTTTTTTCATCTGGGGTAACAAATTAACAAAAAAAGTGTTCAGGGTGAAATCAGGTGAATAGGTAGAGTGGGACACCGGTTCATGCTGTTTTTGGTTAAAAACTGCTGAACACTCAACACAGGATAGGCAGGTGTGCTTGTAAATCACCCATCATGCAATGGGCAAATGCACTGAAAGAATCTAAAAAAAAAAAACCAAGAAAACAATAAAAAACAATTCACTGACGCTGAATGCAGCCTATCACAACAGGCAGTTTTACCTTTCATTCTCCTTTACCTAGGCCTACCAAATTTGGCATATAAAAATGCAAGGCACCTAGCTAAATTTGATTTCTAATTGTCTTATTAGTTTGCTAGGGGTGCCATAATAAAGTACTCCAAACTGGATGCTTAAATGCATGCTAGGGAACACTTATTTAGTGTGGGTCTCACCTTGTACAAGACTTTTACAGAAAAAATTTGTAGCCTTAACAAGGAAAATTTTAAAACACCTAAACACATGGGGAAATATGTTTTTATAACTCGAAAAACACAATAACAAGAGCTTGTTATGATATTTACTATATAATTTAATACTCACAAAATCATGGGAGATAGATTAGGTGTTTTTGTCTCAAGTTTGACAATAAAGAAACTGCAGGTTAGCTGGGCATGGTGGCATGTACCTGTAGTTCCAGCTACTTGGAAGGCTGAAGCAGAAGGATCACCTGAGCCCAGCAGGTTGAGGCTGCGGTGGCTGCGAGCATGCTACTACACTCCAGCTGGGTGACAGAGTGAGACTCCAACTCAAAAAAAAAAAAGAAAAGAAAAGAAGTCGCAGGTCTCAAATTTAAGTAACTTGCCTAATAGCATGCAGTAAGTAGCAAGGCCAGAACTTGAATATATATTCATCTGTCTCTAAATTCCTGCTTTGTTTGCAGTACCATTTGAATAGACATTGTTAATGACCTGCCCAGTTATCCTCAGATGCTTCTTACCTGCTTTGTGTACCTCTTTCCAGGTTTCTATGTGCTTTGCTGCCCAGGTGTCATACATTTAACCCTCAGAGGATTATCCTTCATCACTGGAATCTCCTTGCCCACGCACAAAGTCAGTAATGTTAAGCAATTGTGTATCCCTCCCATTCCTTCTAAATCTCCAGGTAATCCGTGGCCTTCTTTCCAGTACAGAGAACTAGAAGTATCGAGGAATTTTATGTTATCACATCCAATCTCAGAGTGGTTCATAGCCAATGACTGGATGAGTTGGAATTACAGAAGCCCAGTTCCTTTGCCTGAAGGCCACAAAATTCTGATGAGTACTTGAAGCTCCTGAGCTCCCTGTGGGATCAGACTGACTCTGAGACTTTACCAGAAGTTATGGCCTTACTTAACTTTTTCCATTTTCTGTCCTGCTTCTTTCACGTTTTCAAAATAGTTTCTCTGGGAGCAAATCTTTGATAAAACACTTACATCTGAGCCTCGGCTTGTCTGGAAAAACATCACCTAGAAAACTGTGCTTATTGTATGAAATTTATAACATATATTATTAATGTAGAATTAGAAGCAATAAGATGATTATTCAATTAGAATAATATTCGTTTATTTTTTGTTATCTTTCCTCAGTAGTTTCATCTATCTGGCTTTATCTTTCTTTTTTGACATATGAATGTACTGAAATCAGATATTCCCTATGGCAATAGATCTCAACCGAGGGTGAGGGTGACTTTGTCCCCTAAAGTCATTTGGTTGTATCTCAAGACATTTAAGGTTGTCACAACTGAGGAGAAATGCTACTGGTTCTTCTTGTAAGTAAATGGCAGGGATGGTGCTAAAATCCCCAAAACAATAAAACATTTTCTGATGCAAAATATTAACAGCGCTGAGGTTGTGAATTCTTGATCTAAGGTCGTATTTGCTTCCAAAATTCAGTGAACTATTACTTCTACCTTAGTCTATAATTGTGTCAGTTTATCATTTTAATATAGAATCAATGCATTTCAATCCTGTAAGAAAGTGGCCAACTCAGCCAGATAGCTTGGTATTAACAGGTTAGTTACTGGTCTATCTATAAGTAAGTGATGGTCAGTTAAGGAAGACTGCCTCTGGATGGATACACGTCTTTTGTAACCTAACATTCAATAAACTGGTTTCTGTTCTAATACATACTTTATAAAAAATGTGCAACAGAGTATAGAAATTACCTAATAAAAGTAAATATATTACTAACTTTAAGACATAAAGTGGCATGGGCAAATTAAATACCACATATACCATTATGTCTTGGTTTACTTTTTGCTGCTATAACAGGATACCACAGAATAGATAATTTATAATGAACAAAAGTTTATTTGTTACACTTCTGGAGATTGGGATGTCCAAGATTGAGGGGTCCACATCTGGTGAGGGCCTTCTTGCTGTGTCATTCCATGGAAGTCAAAAAGGCAAGAAAGGGCAAGAAAGAGCAAGATATCAAACTCACAGTCTCATGCCTTTTTGTACTGGGATTAATCCATTCATGAAGGTGAACCCCTCATAACCTGAATCCTTCCCTCTAAACCCCATCTACCAACACTGTTGCACTAAGTATTGTTTCAAACACACTTTTTTGGGGGAACACAGTCAAACCATGGCACATGTCATTTTATAACACAACAATCATAAGCATTTTAATTAAAAAGCTATATGAAGAGTATGCACTATTTGACTCTTTATCTTAATCTTAGCAACTCAGAGAAACTAATTTAATACTCTAATTTACTGTTCTTAATAAAGCAGGCTTCCAATGACAGCTGCCACATTACAGTTTTATGGAACAGTGAACACATTAAAAGTAACTGTGATTAGAAGTCCATTTGTTATATTTACCAAAAAATTCCTATTTCATTTTTTTACTTATATTATGATCAACATGAATCACATGTGTTTAATGTGCCATTAAATCACCCTAAATTAAATGATGTAATTCTACACTCTCCAGTTCTGTATTTTATCCATTTTAAAACGTAATTGCTTTATAATGAAGCATAATTTACAGCCAAATACGGAAGAAAATGAAGAAAAAAATATTAACATTCCATGATGGAATTAATTCTACGTACTGTTTAAAAAAATCTCTTTCTACAAAACCCTCATTTAGTAAGAAATAGACATACAAAAGGACAAACTGTTTGTGGCTAATAATAAAGTACATAAAGGTGGATAAAGAAAATGAAATAAAGATGTAGAAACTGAATTCCTAAGGTAGAAGCTTGGCTCTGTAGGCTGTCTTTATTCATGTTTCCAGGTACAGAACAAGAATGTAAGTTAAGTAAAATAAGCCTAAAGAGCTATGGAATGTTTCCACGGCAAGATGGATTTGTTTAAGAAACTGCTTTCCCTTAATAAAGCATAATAATTACATAATAAGTTCTCAAGGGGTAAACGGAA
This sequence comes from Tarsius wallacei, assembly GCA_963574415.1. Classification (NCBI taxonomy): domain Eukaryota; kingdom Metazoa; phylum Chordata; class Mammalia; order Primates; family Tarsiidae; genus Tarsius; species Tarsius wallacei. The sequence goes on along the minus strand of CAUYQG010146729.1, from coordinate 5,221 downwards.
AATCCTCACTGATCCTGTGTTTAATATTGGACCATTTAGTTCTTTGGAAATCAAGAAAAGGATATCGTGCTTTGTGTGTCTTTTACGATACACCACTTCAGGGGTCCCCAACCCCAAGGCCACAGGGTCGCACAGAAGGATGTGAATGGTGGGCCAGCGAGCAAAACTTCATCTCGATTTACAGCTGTTCCCCATTGCTCACATTGCCTCCTGTGCTCCCACTTCTGTCAGAACACAGGAGGCATTAGATTCTCATAGAAGCATAAACCCTATTGTGAACTGTGCTTGTGAGGGATATAGGTTTTACGCTCTTTATGAGAACCTAATACCTGATGATCTGAGGAGGAGCTGAGGTGGTGATGCTGGTGCTAGAACATTAGCAGTGAGGCTTGACAGCACAGAGACCATAATAAACCAATTGTTTGCAAACTCATATCAAAACCATAACAGTGAGTGGCAAGTGAGTTGATGTACAAAGTGCACAATAAATGTTATCCGCTTGAATTATCCCTATACGATCCCCTCCCCCAGTCTGTGAGAAAAACTTCTTCCAGGAAACTAGTTCCTGATGCCAAAAAGGTAGAAGACCACTGTACTACTTGATATTTCATCATCATGTTTCTTTATGATAGGCATGATTTTGTGAATTGTACCTTGAAGATCAAGATTCAAAAACGCAGACATAAGACAAGACAGAAAGATATAGCATAGCAGTATTCAAACTATATATTTGCTTCTTGTATTTTCTATAATTACCAGAAAGAATGACCTCCAGACTCTCATGAGCAGTACCTTGCACATTGACTGTGTAACTCAACACCCTTACTACTCAAAATAATGTTTGAATAAAAATAATTGTGAGCGTTTTCAATAAAGGTTAACTATCTATTTTATTTTTAATAAAATAAAATAAAAAAGTCATGCCTATAAAGAGAGTGTGCATAATGTCTGGAAATATAGAAAAGTATTTAGAATATAATTAAGAACAACCTCATATTGCAAAATAATGAAATAATGTTATCTGTATTTCCAGACTTTATGGATACTGAAATATAACAATATCCAAGATGTATTAAAAATTGGAGAAACCAAATTGCAAAGCAATATGCACTACTATCTTTTTACATTTATGTAACAGTCAAATGAACATTTATATCAATACAAAAAGAATCCCTTATAAGGTTATATGGTGGTGAGGATGAGAAAAGGAATGGAAGAGAAGTTGGGAGATAATTTCACTATGACTGTATTTTTAAAATGTTTACTGTGAGAAAACAGTCAGAAAATCACTTCAGTATTTTAACTATGATTAGTAACAAATTACTTACAAAACATTTCATCCCTCACATGGTGTCCATTGTAGGTACCAGAGTGAAAACAGCTGGCGTCCTGTGAAAAATCCTTGTCTTATTGTCAGAGATATGGGTTCTAATTATTCCTTTTGTACAAACCACTTGGCTGACCTTGGGCTAATCACCATTTCCCTATGCTCCAAGCTCTCCATTCATACAATGACAACTTCCAAGGCCTTATCCTGCTTTACATTGCAATTATTTATCAAGTGATCTGAAGTTAGGTAAAAAACATGCATTGATCCAGTGAGCCTATGCTGGCTTTTACGACTCTTCCCTTCATGGTTGTATCATAACATTCCTCTGAGAAAGTACAAATTAGCACTACTGGTAATAGTGTTTCCAATGGGACATGAATAAGGTAATACAGTGTTTATATACAAGACCACACTATAACTGAAAATATAACTAATGATACCTTTCTCTTAGTGATTATAGCTTTCTTATAAATAATAACTCCAGACCAGCATTGTTCTCCCACTGACTTAGCTCTTTTTCTTCTGCTATAACAGAATAACACAAAGTAGGTAATTTATAAAGAAAAGAAATTTATTTCTCACCGTTCTGAAGGCTGGGAAGTCTAAAAGCATGACACCTGCATGTGGCAAGGGCCTTCATGCTGCATCATAACATGGTGGAAGGGCAAGAGAGAGAGGAAATCGGAAATCAGGCTTAACTCATCCTTTTACAAGGAGCCCACTCTCAGGATAACTAATCCACTCCCAAAATAATGACATTCATTCATTTATGAGAGTGGAGTGTGCATAACCTAAATACCTCTTAAAGGTCCTACTTCCCAATACTGCTACATTGGCAATCAAATTTCAACATGAGTTTTGGAGAGGGCATTCAAACTATAGCACCCTCTAAACAGAAATTACTGAGAATCTAAATGCTGAACTGCCCCATCTTTCTGAAAAGAACAAGTTTAAGCCAGGATTCCATATCCCCATTGGGAATATCAAGCAAGAGCCCAGATGGTGTAAACAGCCCCTCTCAAAGCCCCATTACTGAGATGCCCCAAGGAACCATGTGAAGTGTGATCTCATTTGATGCAGCCTACTATATAAACTTGATTTTGACTATAGGTGTCTTCCTACTTGCTTTGGACTTCTGCGCTTTGACACTTTTTGACCATCAAAAATATTCATGTAACATAAATTGCACCTTCTCTCAAAAGGCAATTCCTTTAGTTGAGAAAACAGCCCGTCATTGAAATTCTATTGAAATAATGCAAAAAAAAAAAAAATAGCAGAGAGTAATTAACCAATATCTTTAAAGACTGTCTTATATTCTTAAATTCTCTTCCCATTGTTTCATTAATTATTTAGGTATTTTTTTCTTTCACTGATAACATTTACCACATTAACAAATTGGAGTCAAATGTATTTAGAAGTGTATATTCTTGAAGATATTTGCAGTAATTGTTTATTGCTATGTGACAAATTACCCCCAAATTGTGTGAATTAAAGCAACAAATACTTATTATCTCACAGTGCCTTTGGGTCAGGAATTTAAGAATTGTTTGGCTGGGTAGTCCTGGCTGGCTCAGGGTCTATCATAAAGTTACAGAAAAAATTATAACCCAGTGAGAAACCTAAATAAATATGTGACTGGGAGAAGGGGTGTTCTTCCCAGTGTAAGATGGATCAACAACAGGTTCTTTTGTTCAAGTTTGGAAATAATTCTCAGGCACACAGAGAAGTTGGATAAGAAAGTAGCTTTAATAAGCAAAGAATAGTGCATTCTCAAGTAAGGAGGGCAGGCAGAAACAGCCTACAGCAAGCTGCTGCTTCTGTGTCCAACTATTTTTAAACTACAAAACTTTATTCTTAGAGGTACTGAAGAGTGAGTTTTTTTATGAGTTTTTCCTAGAAATGTGTGGTCTTAGGGCTGGATCTCTGTTACTCCTCCCTCACATTGGGTTGGGGAGTTTCAGGCCTTGTAGGATCATGCTGGTACTCTCAAGGCATCAGGTGTGTGATGGAGGTGGGAAACCCCTTAAGGTAATTTTGTTAATTGTATTATAATAAAAGATTGTGGCTATCTTAGGTCAACTGTGGCTATTGACACATATTCTCCAGGGGGTCTCTAAGTTAGTTCTTGCCTTGGTGGTCAGCCCTCCACCACAAGCAACCTGGATTAATGGACTACAGTGCTAGAGGTGTCTCTGATAAGAGTCTAACAGGTAGATGTCAAATTTCCTATAGCTAAGTCATTTGCTTGTATGCATGGTTCTGCACCAGCTGCTGCAGGTGTTAATGAACTTGGAACTTTCCTACAGTCTTAAAGTTTTCTCAGTCTAACCTGTCTACTGTATCAAATGGATTAATGTAAATTAATTTCTTAGAAATCTAGTTTGCTATTTACAGGGGTGTCATTAAATAATTGTAATCCAATCAAAGTCATTTTAGCAACCATTTTCCATACATACAGCATCATATGAAGGCCTCATAATATGAATACTTTTTTAGGATTAAAAAAAAATGAGGCTTCGACAGTATAGCTACACTGCCCTGTACTACAGAGTTGTAAGAATGTAGAAACAGGATATAAACACAAATTTATCTAAAGCTTCAAATAGTACTTTCTGTACAGGATTGGTGCTTTTAGAAAAAAATTAATTATGAAAAAAGGAAGTAGAAAAAGAAGAGCAAGAGCAAGAAAGAGAGCGGGAGAATGAGACAACGAGAGAGAGGGAGAGAGAGAGAGAGGGAGAGAGAGAGAATAAGAATGTTTGTTGTTTCCTCAGTAGGCAACATAAATGTATAGCTACATGATCTCACTTAGTCAAGTCAATTTCTTGTTTAATCAAGCCTATTTACAATTGCTAGTCCACAAATATCTCCTCAGTATTGAAAATTACAAAGATTTTTCCAAATAAGCAGTAAACTTATGTCACCAGGAATGCCAACATTTGCTCCTCCATATATGAACATTGAACAAAAGGGAAGTCATTATATTTTGTCTTGATATCTTTAGCCTCACTTTCCTATGGCCTTTTCCATCTAAATACTTTTCTTTCTCATTTTTATTCCTTCTATAGAACAGAAAAAGATCAAATATCTTTTATTTATACCTTTTCATAAAATGACTGCAGGAAGAAGGAATTTCAGTCAAATCTTTTATTTCTTCTTAATGTTAACATTGTGAGCCATTTATTTCTAACTGTGGCTATTCAGAGAGCAAGAAGTAAATGATTCAGAAAATTGTACATCAGGTAGGACTTAAGACTTTAAATATTTAATGTTAAAAACAAGAAGATTCAACTACACTTAATTTCAGGTAATACTTCAACACTGAAAGGTGTAGATATCAGAGAAAGATGAAATATTGGGAGTATAGTTTATATGAAACTCTACTGGACAGGGTAATTTGTGTGACTCACATATGCAGTTTTAAATATGTGCCAAGTGAAGTTCTGCACATTTTCTTTGCTTGCAACATGGAACACTAAGCTGACAGTGTAGTAGAAATAATCCAAGATTTGGACTCAGAAAGAAATGGTTTCAGATTTTAGTTGCAACACTATTAGTTATGTAACTTTGAGCAAGCTTGTTAACCTACCTCTGACTCTGTTTACCTATAAAGTGGGAGTAATGCTAGTACTTATTTTTCCTGGTTGAGGCAAAGGTTAGAACCAACATTGATAATTTGCTTAATTCAGAGCACAAGTTTAGGAAAGTGAGCTTTAATTGGTCTTAATGTACACTTTATTTATTTACTCATTTTTATTTTAAAGATGTGGGGTAAACTACACTGAGATACATCCTTACTCCAGTAAGGATGGCTATCATCAACAACACAAAAAACAACAGATTCTGGAAAGAATGCGGTGAAAAGGGAACACTTCTACACTGTTAGTGGGA